>LPNX010928650.1:290371-401646 GCA_001517045.1 Pseudotsuga menziesii
ACACGGACCTACTGTGTTGAATACTTAGGCTAAGAGGACTAGATTTACAAGTAATTTTTCTGAATCTAAGAAGATGCTTGAAGACACATCTATGAAGAGTAAATGGAATTGGAATTCAGGAAATTCTAAACATGGTGATGAGATTGGTGTCGGTGGACATAAATTGAAACTAACAAATATTGGTATTGAGCTTCACGTTGGGTCTCCATTGCCTTCAGAATGACATCAATGTTTAGACCTTCAGGTTTGTTCTGTGTTTTTCTTGACTATCTATTGTGTTTTTTTTCTATTCATGTTTTTTTTCTTTGTTGTGGATGTGGTGGAGATGAAATGGCTAGATCATAATTCCCTTACAGTAACAGAGGAATGCTACACCTACAGATGCACTATAATAGGCCATAAGGATCAAATCTATTATTGGATATCCTATGATTTTCACAAGTTGCAGCCCCAAAAATAGGCCAGACCTGCCCAGGTTCATAATAATATTGCTATGTTTACAAATAAAACTCAGGAACTAGCAATTCAAGGGTTGGTAGACCAAAAATGTTGTGTATAGGATTTCAGACTAAAGGTTATTATATCTAAGAATTTCCTTTATTCAAGGTTCAAGGGAGGGACCTGGACTCTTTACTTTCCCTACGGGACCCCTTCCAGAAACACGTACGAGAGGAGTTGTGCAAGTCTTTACCTGCTGTTGCACCTCTTTTTTTGTAGTAAAGTATAATGCTTTCCCAAATACTAAAACTGCGTATTCTACTTAATATTGTTATATTTGTAATATTCATGATCAGCCCCAAGGAATTGTAAGACTCATTGATTAACTTTTGGGATTACAACAATCTCATACGGAAATAAGCCTTCCATTACTCGAAAAATACAACCTTTTAACAGACTAATTCATAATATATACAAAAGGAGAAGGAAACTAAATATAGAATTAGAAAGTTAATTCCTAAATTTATGCTAACAATCTGACATCTTCACAAGATATCCTAAATGAATTCAACTGCATTCTATCCTATTTCTAACTTAACTCTTCCATTGACAGCAAAGCTAACTCGATTCTTTCCATAACTATTTCACTAAATTGATTACCACTAACCTAAACATATGGAGAATATTCAATTAAGGGAAACCCACTCCCTTTTGTAAAATTTAGAATCTTAATTTTCGAATGGAAATGTTGCAATTTAAGAGTGATTCCCCTCCATCATTTATACTTAGTAAAAGATCTAGAGTAACCTTGGTAAGCAGCATTACAACTTTGGGAGAAGAGAGGTCTGTAGTGCTTTGGAGCATATAAACCCAATTGTCAAAGAAAGAGCTAGTACTAATTTTCCAGGTGTGAGAGGTGTGAGTACATCCTAAATGCATACTAATTTTCCATATGTAAGAGGAAGTGATATTTTAATTTTGGGAAAAAATTAATGACGTATTTTTCATGTTTAGCTATTTCTATAAGTCATTGTTAATTGTTTCTTAATTTCTCTAGAATTTGAACTTTAATAAAAGTGGTTTCTAAACCCAAATTTTAATTGCAAGTAATATGGATATGGTGGGTGTATATTGCATAATGTCAGAGGGTGTCGTTTATGATTTGTGTTATATCCAGAAACCTATATCCATTTTTCAATAGTGCTCACAAGTGTTTGTCGATCCCAAGAGTTGATACACTCGATGTTTGTACTTCATGCATAAGTCGATGTGATCAGGTGGCGAAGCTATTAATCAATCCAAGTATGCGTAAAGATCAGTTCATGCCGATTCTCATTATTCTACTCCATGCATTCGATCACAGAGTTGATATAGGATTCGATGCCTTCTTATGAAAGGAAATATTCGTTAGAATATTTTTATTGAGAGCGATTCTTACAAACCTTGGTGCCATGATCAGTTTTATCTCCGGGTTCCTATTTCAAATGTGGAACTTGCCTTTATACATATTATTTATACTAGTAACTTTGTTTACCATTTTTTATTGTTCAACCTCTTTTCTTATATATTACTTTCTTTGAGAAGGAGATAACCAGTTAGTTAATATAGGTCCCATTTTGCCTTGTTTCCTGGTTTTGCTTTCAAATGACATTCCTTGACGGGTAGATTTAGAAGGTAGTGTAGCCAAGAACTAATTGGTTCACGGTAGAAAGGAAGTTATGCTACGAGGAATAGCCAGTCTCTTTACCAATATGGTGCTAGTAGATTGATTGCTCGAAGTGAACCATTAAACTAGAGGAATTTGGGAGTACAGATGTTGAGGGAACTCATTGGGGCAGTATGGTACAATATTACATGGCACGAGTGAAAGAAACCTTCAATTAAATAGAATTAGAATATAGATTTGATATGTGTGGCTTACACCCAACTAGGAATGGGCTAGTAGATTATAATAATTGGCTGGGCAGTCTACCCTATACCAATTGGCTTTACCCAGTATACCATACTACTAGAAGACCAACCATTACAACAAGCCTACCATACACAAGATTACTACCTGCCCCATAGTCTTTACCTAGTCCCACATCCCACCTCTCTACTAGACATTACTACTTACCTTATTCTTTGTTCGTTTAACCTAGTCCACACAGTAAAACAAAAAATATAAAAAAAACAATTTTTTTTTTATATAATAAAATAATTTAAAAAAAAACAAGTCTATATAACTTATATAAAAAAATAAAAAAATAACCAAACCATTATAAACATAATTTATGAACAAAAAAAATTATATATATATATACATATATATACCTAAAAAAACTGAAAAAAAACCATTATCCAAATTAAATAATAAAAATAAAAAAATATACATGGAAACACACAAATATTTTATTTTCATGGTAGGTCGAACGGTCTTGACCCAACTACAGCAGCAACGACATTCTAGTTTTCCTTCCCATCCTTCAATTCCAACAATTTAGATTGTTGCTGAACCTGCTGCTTCTTGTCAAATGGCCTAACCGTTTGCGCCAAACATTGGAGGGTTTCCGCCAAACATTGGAGGGTTTGGTGGGTTTTGGATATGGATATTGGTCATACCCATTGAGGAGTTTGGGATTGATATTAACCACGGTTGATTTCACAATTTCTCTATTTAATTGCCATAGCTACCATGGATAAAGAAGCATTGGAGAGAACCTGGAGACTTTTGAAGAGGCGGGCCGCGAATTCTGCACCTTTGGCGTCAACACCACCTTCTTTGCTTACAAATCCCTGGTAAGTACTGTGAATTGATAAATTTTTAGTGAATGTTGGATAAAAGCCCTATCCGTCCCCTCACCAGAGAGTTTCCATCCATCATGATTTTGGAGAATTAAATTTTTAGTGAGTAAATAGCCTCACCTTCCAGCACTAAGCTCTTTCTGTTGTGCCCTTGGTATCCTCACTAAGCTCTGGATAGACCTCTGCCAGCATTTAAAAAGGGATCTGTCTGCACTTTAGGGTATTGTCCGCCCCCTTTCTAGCCACAAGGGCTGCCCTTACAGTGGCAGTACACCCTATACAGTGTCTGCCCTGCCATTTTCCCATCGTTTCAATCCTCTAACCCTGGGCAACAAGCATAGTAACATTCATTAGAAGGTTACTTTTTATTGGTTTTATTTGTAACTAAATGTAAGACTACTACTACCCCTGTTTGCAGGCATATATATTAGACTATATAAACACTATAATGTAATCTTGGTTTCAAAAGTTAATTTTGTCATGGTTAGCTAGTGTTGTAACACAAGAAGGACTGATTTAAACCTTATTTCCATATTTATATCAGACTGTATGTAATGGTGTTATCTCGGACATAATCATAGTTTACACTCTGAATATTACATATGCTTTCTAATACTCTATGGCTGATGGTAAACGATCACTTAAAGATTTTGTTTAAGAACCTATTTGCAAGTATAAATACTGATTTGTTTTTCCTAAACTAGACAGTCACATAAGTAGTTCAAGTTCATACTATACACTGTTGTATGCACAGAGTGGTGAGTGTGTTTGAAATGATAAAACCAACGTATGGACTTATGCTTAAATAGTGGATGGTTACTGCTGCCTTCATAGCTGATATATCATTGAATTCACACTGCGTTACCGTTGCGATACTACAGTACCTTGGGATACTATATGTTGTACATTCCATGAGTGACATTTCAAACTTGCTATATGATACATGGATGATCTAAAACTGAAAATTGGAATGCTCTACTGAAGTAGATGTACTGACCGCACTTACACTATTCAAGTTCACACTCATACTGTATTTTCTTCATTCCTTGAATTGACTCCAATAAGGCACTGGTCACTAACCATCTTCAGAGAAGACATTATTTGGTGTTTTAGTGTCCTTATAGACTCACATTAGGGCTCTCTCCTAGGAGGTTTCGACTTCCAAAGAAGTTTGGAGAAGTGGCTAAGGTGACAGTGGTCACATTCTCCTTCATATGTTTATCGGTGACTAGCCCTGCTAGTTAATCCGGTAACAGCTTGAAATCAGAGATCTAATCTAAGAGAAAACTTGAAAGGTAGGAATATGTCTATCTTTGAAGAATTGTGCATTTGTGGCCTACCAGATTCCTTAAATGATTAAGCAAGGTAAAGCTGTAATTTCTCTTTAAAAGAAATAGCTTTCTAGCTCCCTAAAGAAAAAATTGAAAAGAATTAGTTGAGGACGTTGAAGTAGCTTTCTCTCTCCCTAAATTAAACTCTGGTGGATGTTGCCTGGCTCCTTAAATAAGTCTTTAAGCTTCGGATCTGTTTATTCCCAGATCACCTATTTGACAAGGGACACCTTGCTCAGCAGGCTTTCTATGGCTTGAAATCAGAGATTTGATCTTAGATAAAACTTGAAAGGCAGGAATATGTCTAGCTTCGAAGAATTGTGCATTTGTGGCCATCCATATTCCCTAAATGATTAAGCAAGGTAAAGATTTAATTTCTCTTTAAAATAAATATAGCTTTCTAGCACCCTAAAGAAAAAATTGAACTGAATTAGTTAAGGATTCTAGTAAAATTGTCAAGGTCCTTGCAATCAAAATGGATAATATCAATGCCATTTTTCCTTATCAAGCAGTGGAGTATATCATTCCGTGCCCACTATTTTATGCATGGGAATTTATAAATTTCTATCCAATGGCAAGTTAATGTAGTCTTATAATCAACTACAAACTGGCATCCTAGGCCTTCTTGTTGTCATGCACTTAAATATCAATAAAGAAGTAGCTATATTGAGATGAGAAATAGCAGTTTCAAGATTATAGTAATATAATTTACATAGCCATTGAAGGATGGGTTAAGGTCATTTTGTTGAAGCTGGGTAAATAAATACTTAAGCAAAACTATGAAAAACAAACTTCAGATATATCAAGATCTCAATCCAAGCATCATCAAAGCTCTAATAACATGTAAAGAAATCTAAAATCAATGCACAATTTTGATTTACACATATATAATACATAAAATGTATTAAAGATGGATTTATCTCAAATGAGGGTACAGCCATATATTTGTATAGTTCTCCTGTGATACACTGAAGGCCTTCACAAGGCTGAAGTGCAAGTTAGGAATCCTGGTCTAGCCCCTAATAAGGAACATATGGTACCCATGTTATCCATGTGCTATTTATAAAAGATATATATCTATCTTTTTTGTATTTCTTATAAGCCATGCTGTCCATGCATACTGATTTTGTGGGGGTCATGTTTCTAGGCGTTCCCATTTCGGAAACTTTTACACATTTCCATGTTTTGTGCAACTAAGATTTATATTATGATTCATAATCTATATATTAAAGTATAAATTAGAATATTTATTATTTAGTAGTTAAAATTGAAGGAATTAGCTATTTTTTTATACAAGTATAGTATATTTAAAATGTATATATATAGATATAACATGAGCTATATATTGAATTTTATATTTTATAAAATTTTATATGTATTTTATCTAAAAATTATAAATAGTCTGATTGAATAAGAGTTTGACTTTCTGTAAAGTAAGGAAGCAGGTTAATGACCCAATACCTGGAGGCATCTGGCAGCTGCAGAAGTCTGCCTTCATATGTGCGACTAGTGGGTTATTTCAGGTGGACAGTTTTTTTCAGCATATAATGATGCAGCTGCATGCTGGGGTATCAAATTTCAATAGGGGTTAGGCTGATAGCCCTGAGTATTGTAGGATTTTTCTTGCTTTAGGAAAAAAATAAATATATGTTTACATTATATGTACCTACTGTCTCCTCGCCATATCTGGATCCTGGCTTTCCGAAAATCTAATGGATCTGTATCCAGATCCGCATCTGCAACCATATTCAGACCCGTATCGGAATCCTGGTAGCTTAGAACCAGACAAGTAGAACTCCATTAAAATAGGTGACAGGAAAACATAGTTCTGATACAATTTCAGATACACATGTCACACACCCTGAGGTGTTGAAGGGGACTTGACATAATAGTGACTGCTCAAGACCTTATTGACCTATGAAAGAAACTGGACTATAGCTGTTAAACTCAGAAATTGGATGAAGAAGGAAGAAAATAAATTTTGCAGAAGAGAAAGGACTTTGGAGTCTGGACATCGATGATCTGTTCCTATATTTATGCTCGAGGCTGAGGTTTTTGCTAAATTTGAATTTCTTTTCTCTCCTCAAAGCTGGTCAAAAACTGGATTTCTTGTCATAAATTGCTAAAATAACCTTGGAAAAAAGCACCAGAAAATATCTTCAAAAGAAGTGCTGAACTTGCCTCCTTAAAGCCAATGTTCCCCAAGTCTTTGGGACATGTGGGCACGGAAACACACAATGGGGGCATGTGGAGACCACTCCGAAATTTTGGAAAATGCTGAGCTCTTCAAAATTATGAAAAATAGATAATTTGTACAAATCCCAACATATTAAAAATTTAACATTTAAATTCTTCATCCCATCACCATTTACATACTAAAACTTAAAAGCAAATAATAAATACAAAATAGTAAATTCATCATTGTAACACGGTTGTCAATTCCTCATTGATTCATGAATCATTTATTATTCGAGTATTTGAATTTCACATTGTTAAATTCTAAATTTATAATACATGCACATTTTCCATTATAACTTTGAATCATAGGCATAAACAATAGATGGAAATTTAAAATATTAAAATCATAAAATTGAATTGATGAAAAACAGGGAAAATTCCAACTGCTGTTCACACACAGCCACAGAGAATTTTCGTCAAACAGTTTATGAACGACTGATATCAGTCAATAATAATCAGCCAGCCACATTATACTTCACCCAAGCATAAGTAAACCTTTTCTAGCACTGATATACTGTCCATAAATACAATTTGCAGTGGAAGAATAAGATAAATAAATAGACTGTAAACACAGTTAATGCATAGGAATTTTGGTCAAAAAATAATCCTTGGAGAAACCCCACAGCTTGGGGAAAACCAGTCAAGAGAGTTTATTTTATTGAGCTTCGTATGGAAATTTCAAAGATTACAACTAGCTGTAACAACAACAATTTAAGACTATCATACACCTTTAAAGCCATGCCCCAGCACCCAGAAATCTGAGCCAACTTGACTGTACGGACTGTCAGTTCAAGTACAGCTGTACGGACTACTATAGTCACCTTAAATAGCATGCCAAACTGAGAAATAAAGTGCAGACATGATAGAATTACCTCTGCTATTAATGACCTCGATTTCCATGCATATAACTCAGCCTAGAAATCTGTGCCTTCAAGTCTGCAGTAAGGCCTGTCACCATCAGCAGTACGGCCTGTCATAAAATTCAGCAGTACAGTTCTTTTTTGCTGTTACAGTCTTGTCTTGGGAGTTGTGCCATCCCAATTCTCTTGGGAAGTGTGCCATTTCTCAAACTATAAATCTGGAAATGCATGCCAGATCTCTGTCTTCTTCCTCTTGTTGAAGTGCGTGCTAACTAGCTGCATCTTCCATACTCTTCTTCTCCATCTCTTTTGAGTTTAATCTCTCTCTCTCTTTCTTGGAACTTGTGCCTCCCCTCAGCTTATATTAAAGTTCAATTTATATTCTGAAAATTATAGGTCTGTTATACAGAAAATGAGATAAAATACATAATTGAAAATGAGGGTTTAAGGATCTAAAAATCAATCTGAAATTAATATTTCTTTGCTGGAAATTTACAGATTGTTGGAGCAAAAAATAAAGGGATTTTTTAATGTTCTCATCTCTTTTAAATGAGCATAACTCTGACAGACCTTGCATTTCTAGAGAAAGAATATCTTCCTGTGAAACTCTGTCCAGCTGCTTCTCCTAGCTACCACCATCACCTTTGTCCCATATAGAATCTGACATTTGAGTGTCTACTTGACCAAAAGCAATGCTTGCTTCATGCTGATATTGAACAAAAGGATCAAAATATCTCCTATCAGGGGGCATTATCACCGTGCTTTGATGCTTGCCTCTTTTCCCTTCTCTTCTATCCCGGGACTCCAAAAAGTTGCCAGTGCTCATCCTTTCCGTCTCCATGTTGCTCAGAGAAATATACAGCTGGGAATTTGGGAGGAGGAACTATTTATAGGACCAATTATTCTATAATAAGTTTTAAATCTTTCGGGTTCAAGTGTTAAGTCTGCCATAGTTGATATTTGTAACTGGACATTTTTGAGTGTTAACATGACCCAAATCTTGGAGTCCTCCATTTTCTCTGATCTTTGATGGTCTCCCTTAATCTTATTTTTATTGATATATGACAATAATAATATTGACCCTCACTACTCAACTCATTACCTTTTTCAATTTCAGGGGACTTGCTTAGATATCACCTCTAATCCCACAACCTCCTATTCTGAGATTTTAGCCCATGTGGTTCATTCAAGGCTTCCTTTTATAAGTTAAAGCAGATATGGATGTAGTATTTCTCCTCTAAATAACTTTATGTTTCTTTCATTCCATAAGTTCAACTATGATTGTTAATCTGAACTCCCATAGTATTATTAGTTGTTGACAATTTCTATCTTAATATTGGATAGGTTGTTATTACTGCCATCAAGTCCTACACCGAGTTCCTTTCTGAACCTATTTCCTACATTAAATTCCTTAACATCTTCTTTGTCACTTCGCATTTCCAAAATAGATGAGAACATTTCTCCTCTGCCTTAAGATAGTTAACAGAACTCAGAGGTCCTTCAGAAGCCATTCTTATGAAAGCTTCCAATGTATTGATTTTCTGGCCCACCAATGGAAAGCTTATGTGTTTGGCCATATGTTGCTTTTTAAATTTCTGAAGTATGGTTCATAACTTGTCTCGGTTCATAGTGTCACTCTGAATTAAGAGACAATTGTATCCCTAATGAACCATGTAAATTATATTACTTGTAAAGCCCTATAAGAGCTGTTCTTGTTCTATAATAAAGGGAAATTTCCTCTTGCAAAATATCTTGCAACTTCTTCTTTTCCTCCATTGTAGCTATACCTAGCTAAAATAAATGAGAACATTTCTCCTCTGTCTGAAGACAATTAACATAACTCACAGGTCCCTCAGAATCCCTTTTTTAAAGCTTCCAGTATATTGCTTCTCTGGCCCACTAACAGAAAGCTTATGTGTTTGGCCATATGTTGTTGTTTCAATTTCTGAAGTATGGTCAATAACTTGTCTCGGTTCATAGTGCCACTCTGAATTAAGAGACAATTGTATCCTTCATGAACCATGTAAATTATATTACTTGCAAAGCCCTATAGGAGCTGTTCTTGTTCTATAATAAAGGGAAATTTCCTCTTGCAAAATATCTTGCAACTTCTTCTTTTCCTCCATTGTACCTATATCTGGCCACCAGGTTTGATTCTTCCATTCACTTGAGAATTTTGTTTTCAGTTTGCCCTATTAGTTCTTAGAA
Source organism: Pseudotsuga menziesii (assembly GCA_001517045.1). Lineage (NCBI taxonomy): Eukaryota > Viridiplantae > Streptophyta > Pinopsida > Pinales > Pinaceae > Pseudotsuga > Pseudotsuga menziesii. The sequence goes on from LPNX010928650.1 coordinate 300,231, forward strand.
TGCACAAACACATACAAATGAATACGAAGGTTGCAGTGGTTTAATCTTTAACCTCACATTACACATTTATAGTACCCCTAGGAGGTTACAGTGGTTTGACCACAATTTCCACATTTAGATGTACAGTTGGCAACATGCCATAACAGTAACATCAACGTTAAACACATCTGCATGTTCATACTTTGCCATTAACCCCCTGGAATACACATACTCAGATTACATCATTCACCCCCTCTTAATTGCACCCAGAGGCCAGAGGAGCGAGGTTCTTTTACAGCCTTGGTGTTAGAGAGGTTCTCTTTCAGGGAACATTTAATGCTAATTAAACCAATTGAAAAATGGAAGTTTCTCTTATTTAATTTAACTACCTTAATATAAACTATGAATGCCTCGGCATCACAAGTAGTAGATAATAATAAAAGGGAATAGGATTCATTAACGCCTTTGGAGTTGTAGGAGTTACAGGCTTACATTAAACAATTTTCTTATAGATAATAATCATGTTTATCGAAGCTGGCATATGCAGGAATCATTGATATTAGACAATCTAGGTACTGAACAGAAGCAAATTTCCCGCCCTATTCCAGGAGCATATCGATTGGTAAGATGCTCCTATTATCTAAAGATGTTGTCCCCATTTGATATTCACCATAGATCTCAGATGACAGGGTGATCTGCTCTTTTGTAGAATATGATATATATGCTATAAGAGACCAAATTTAGATCCACAAGAAACCCAACAATGTAATATGTATATTTTGAAAACCCATACCTTCTAATGATTTGATCATAACAAAAGCAATAACCCTTGAATTAGTACTATTCAGAGATGACAAAAAATTAAAAAATCATGACCATTGAGAAATGAGTAATCAAAGACCAGGTTTGATGTTTTTGTTGCGCCTTACTCCTATGTCTACCTGATTTGCTTCGATACAAAATTGAAACCACCTGCTAACCCCTAGGTACCAGCCCTACCATGTTATAAAATTTTAGCACAGACAAGAAACACTCTTACCTTGTTGCTGTCCTGCCTTGCAAAATAACTTAAGCATTCCATTGCCTTAAAATGAATTGACTCCAAATGAAAGGATGTTAAATCTAATATTTTGGGGATCAAATTATTCTCTTCAATTATCTAATTGAAGGAGCTCCTTTCCTGACATAAATTACAGAGCTCTACAAGGGCTTCCTCTATCTATTCTTCGTCACCTCCTCTGGACGAGACTAATGTCTGATCTGCTACTTTTTCTAGTCTGAATTTGGCATTGTTCTCCTTCCACCCTTGTATGAGCTCCCTCAGACTATGGTTAGGAGTCAAGTGCCTAGACTTGAGCTCGCATTTCTTGATAGGGCATGTAGTGTTGCCACTCTCAAACCACTTTTCAATGGAAGATCTTTCATAAGCAATCCCCAACTCCAACTTCACTGGATTGTCCATTATTGTGTTGTCCAATGGGAAACGGAAATTCAAAGGTGCAACAGACAGGTCATCGGGAGAAGAGAAAGGAGCAGAAACAATACCAGAACTATGGAGAAATTATTATATTTGATTGAGCATGTAAGCCTCGGCCCTTTGTTTCTCATTCTCGAGGTCTTCCTTCTTTCTTACAACCTCAATCTCATAATGTAGAAAGCATTGATCTGTTGGCACGCCCATGGCGTTGGCTACCTACACAATTAACTGCAACACCTGTTGGATGTCACTGTGCATGTCTTTCATTTCTCTCTCAATCTCACTTGCAAGAGACAGGCTTCCAACCTCCTCCTGGAACTCCGCGTTCCTCATGGTCTCACACAAAGCAACTATTTTCTCCTTGATCTCCAGTGAAACGTTCAGAGTAGCAATTCTAAGATCATTCAAATCCCATTCTATTCCTTCGGTAATTTCCTTCATTTCATCTGGTAGAAACCTACACTTGAGAAATAGATACATCCAGCTCCCCGAGGTATACATGTTTATGAGCATGGAGGCATTGTTTAGTTGTGCCATTGTTTAGCTGCGCTTGCAGGTCTTCCAGGGGAACTCTGAGAGAGTTTGAAGACCCATGAATGTTTCTCTACCGTATCTCCAATATGATAGGCTCTATTTTGTTTATATTGCTTGAAAACTCTCTGAAACTCCGCTTTGCAAATAGCCTCGTGGGCTACACTGCTTGTGTCTTTTATCGACATCAACAGCCTCCCTATCATATAACTAGCAATGTTTAGGCCAATGTTTACGCCCATTGCTGTCACTGTGCCTGTCATTTACTTGAATTTCTTTCTCCTTCTTCTATTCTATGATGAGGGGAGGGTAGATTGAGGCCTGCTAGCCATGATGATATTGATAAATATGGCTCTACAAAGGTCCATGTCATGCCAGGAAACTGCAGAAAAATCATCGAGAACTTACCGTGAGGCCCAAGTGGGTCCGCTTTGAAAAATCCTTATTCTATCAAGCACACAGGTCAGTTGACCAGAATCCATCCATTTGGGTTTCAACGTTTTTATATGCACGAGCTTGTGCGCCGGCCTATAGTTGAAGTAGACTCCCATTGTTAAAGAGCGTTAAATTATTTGCTCGATAATTTCCATAGGAGACCAAAATACTAAAATGGTGTATTTTAAAATATTAATGGATTATCTTCAATTAGTTTGTATAGCTATTAATACCATTGCCAAATGATACTTGTATGACTTCCACTGTTATTTTCATGTTAGCTTCTTAAATTGTATGCAACATTCTTCTTTGATTGTCATTTTCCATATTACTCAATACTTCATTTTATGTGAAAGCTCCTTGGAAAATTTCATCATGAGGATTGGAATACGTGTAGCATGCATGTGCCATCCTGAAGGTACTTATAGTTATCAGTATCCCAAGTTTAGAAGAAAACAACCTTAGTTACTAGAATTTTATTTGTTTAGATGTACTTCTCCTTTTTTGTATGACCTGACATCTGGTTTTCTTTTTTCCTAAAAAATGCAGCTTCATGGAACAGAACTTTCTCAGTTTCTGGATTTGCTTTGCCTGTTTGAACATGGCACATGGAATGATTACAAAAGTAAGTGCTTATATCTTACATGTTATGGTATTTTTGTGTTGGGATACTTAACTTTGTTGTTATCATCTATGCTCTAAATGGAAACAAAAGATTTTGTTTTCTCTGTTGAAGTTCCTTATTTTTTGGTTATGAAAGATGCAATGTGGTTCCTCAATATTGATGGAGAATAGTCCTAGGAAGAAACTCAGATGTTTGATTTAATTTCCAGAGCAAATTATGAATAGGGCAGTGACTTTTGACTTAGAATTAGGGGCTCCACAACATAGTTTTCTACAGACCGATGTTTGCATCAAAGATAACAATAGTCAATTCAAAGAATGAATCAACAAGGCCACAGATTAAGAGTTGACTCAAATTCGTGAACAAGTGACATTTTTAGTTAATTTGTGTGAAATATTGTGATTGTTTTGAACATAGGCTATGTTTGTGCAGTTTTTAGGTAGATTTTTACATGTGTTTTCAAGATTTATGTGCAGAAACATTTGCCATCTTTTTTCTTAAAAACACTTGGTTTTGTTTCAAAGCTAATTACTGAGGTGAAGGTTATTTTTGGAGTTTTATGACTTTTGTGGTAGAACTTTAGGGCTAGGTTTGCTGATTATGCTTCCCAAAACTATGAGGAAGTAAAACTTTTTAAAAAGGTTTGAAATTTATTTATAAACCCCTTGTAAGCCTAGATTTGATGATTGGGATGCGTATTGTTGTTTATTGTTGGTTTTATAACCTCAAAATTGCCTAGAGTTGAGATTTAAAGAGTTTTATTACTGTTTGAGGGTAAAATAGTGTTGAATCATGCACAAAACTGCCCAAAAGTGATGCTATATGGATCTGGACTTCCCATAATGCCTTTTCTCAGCTAATTGGATGTATGGTTCTACCCAAAATATGATCATATCTGAGGAAAAAATGAGGTTTTACTGTTGTTGTTTCAAGAAAACACCCCACATGATGCCCATATTTGGATAATCTTCAACTTTCCCATAGCTGAGGCCCCATTGCTGCCTATAATTGGAAGTATGCTTATTGTTGATGTTTCCTATGCCCAAATTTGGAGATAATCTGGGTTTATTACTACTTTTACCCACAGGTCCACTGAAGAGCTCCCAAAAATGCACTGAAGATGTGTATGAAGACTGTTGTTTGAGACACATTCGAGTGTAAATACTCCACAAATCGTCCCTACTTCTAGATGCTATTAATTTTTCCCCAAAGGTGACATAGGAATTTTCAAAATATTTGAAAAATCATGAATTTAGGGCTCCTCAGAGTACTTGTGAATGAGATCCACATCTAACCAAACTATGTTATATGGAATGAGTTGAATCTACTCTGTTCAAGAGGAATGCATTGAATCTTCTTTCTAATCCAAAATGGTTTAAGTGTATTATGAAGTTCCATTGACATAGTAGCAGCCATAAAGACCACAGATTTCAATGACATACTACAATGTAAAAGCACAGTGAACTTGTCATTTGCAACCCCCCTTTACAATTGATGTCCTAGATAAAATGTTAATTTGATGGGAAAGTGAACCAGTTCAGCTTAGTGTGTTTCCAACATCTAGATTACAATATTAATGTTACAATTGTTCATGTACAATGGGAAAGGGAGAAAGGAAGAGTCCTAGAAGATGATCTGTTGTGCCATCAACAAATTCCACAATTATGTTATTGTCTAAATTTACATTTTGCACCGTCTGAGGTGTTGAACTACAACACACTACTATTACATGGAAATTTGCGGCAGTTGCAGTTTCACTTTGTGAAGCCCTTTATATCTGAATTCCTTAGACTAAGTCAAATCCCCGTATCTCCAGGATTACTTTGTGTCTTGTTCAGCTAATAGTCATTAAATATTTTGTCAATATTGTTTCTATAGGATGGATATCTCTCTGAAAGTAAGCATATTTTACAGTTGGACTGTTCAGTTTTGGAGCATAAAATTATGTCTCATCCTTTTGAATAAACCATTTTGTTATTGGATAGAATATTTTTTTGGTGCTATTTAAATCCTATATTTTTTCTTGGTGAGGTATTTTCATATGACCTTTTCTTTTTCATTTCATATTGCTTAGGGTCAACTAGGGCAAGTAGAGGGTTGGATGGCTTTCAATATTTTCTTTTTAAGACCACACTGACTTCATATTCTCTGCCAAATATGGAATGCGGATCTCCAGATCAATGAAGAAGGAAAAATAACAGGATAACTTCCTAGAAAAATGATCTCTCTTGTGCATAACTTTTGAAGAGAAATGTTTTGAAAATGTCATTTGCACCAAGAGATTCACATGAAGCCCAAGTGTAGTTTTCTTTGGAGCGAGGCGTGCCTGCTATGATTGGTGTAATGGGGACACAGCATCTTCCTTACCCTTCCCATAGTAGGGATAGAAACGTCGATATTTGCGAAATCATCCAACGCAGCTCCTTATTTACAATTCTCCACTGCGTAAATGACTACTTTCATAAATACTAGTCACTGGTAAGTTGTAATAGTAATAATTATGTAGTTTGTAAATTGATATCTATCATAAATTTGTTTGAATATCATCATTGTCAAGAAATAACAAATTCTTAAAGGGTGCTAGCTCAATGGTAGAGCGCCTGCCTAATTATAGGCAGGAGGTTGGTGGTTCGATTCCTCCGTGCCCTATCATAAATTTGTGACTACAAAAATGACTAAATTCAAATATATACGACTATTAGCAGCTAATTTCTCGTATCTTAGTCGTATTTAGCTTAGTCATTAATATGTTAACATCTATTAGTTTATTTAGTCGTATATTTGGTCATTAATGGTTGCAATCAGTGACTAAATCAGCGACTAAATCAATGATTAACTTAGTGACTAAATCAATGACTAAATCTGTGACTAAATCAATGACTAAATTATTAACTATCAATGACTAAATCATTGACTATCAATGACTAAATCATTGTCTATCAATGACCAAATCAATGACTAAATAAATGACTAAATCAGTGACTACTAAATCAAGCTATTAATGACTAGTGAAATACGACTAGCTATAAGATAGTGTTAATTTGCTACTATTAGTCACCAACTCAAAAATAGTCATTTATAGCCTGATTTTAGTCATTTTTTTAGTCATTAATTTCTCATTTTCTACTAGTGGTAGTTCATGCTGGGGGCACCTATCCAACCACTTTAGGTCATGTTGGATCTAAGCACTCAACCTCTGCAAGTCAAGTTGAACTTCACCATCCAGCCTCTGTTGACCATGCTGGTGGGATCCTTCCAAACTTTCTAGGTCATGTTGGATCCAATCACTCTGCCTCTATAGTTCATGCTGAGGGAACCCATTCAACCTTTTATGTTCAATTTGAACCTCCCCATACAACCTCTGCAAGTCATGTTGGATCCATCCACCCAGCCTATGAAGTTCATGCTAGGGGCACACACTCAACTGCTGCAAAGCATGTTGATCCTAACCATTCAGCCTCTATTGTTCATGTTGGTGGTGTCCTTCCAACCTCTACAAGTCATGCTGGACCCAGTCTCTTAGCCTATGCAAGTCATGTTGGGGGAAGTCTCTCATCCTCCGTGGTTCATGCTGAAGATAATCTATCAACCACTGTGAGTCATGTTGACACTGTTGAAAATCCTACCCATTCAAAACAAAATCCCAAGTTTCCTTGTAAGCTTTGTGAGGGAGACCACCTTACTTATAAATTCCCTTTCGTTGCGGAGATGCGAAGATTTTGGTTTCATGGTCATCTCGTTTTTTAACATTCTAAAGTTTTTCAACAACCAACCTCTCTTAGTCAGGTTGGACCCAGTCACCCAGCCTCTGGTGGTCATGCTTGGGGAAAAATATCAACCTCTGTAGGTCATGTTGAGAGAAAATAGTCAGCCACTACTAGTCATGTTGAGACCATTGAGAAAACTGGTCATTCGAAGTGCAAACTTAAGTTCCCTTGTAAGCTATGCGAGGGATATCATCTTACTCACCAGTGCCTTGGTATTACAGAGGTGTGAAGAGTGTGGTCCGAGACTCAAGAATTTACTTCTCCTGAACAAACTATAGTTTCTCAACAACCTATTCAACCTTTGGTTGATCAAGTGGTCAAACCAATCTCATCATTGGTCGATCCCACTCTTCTTTCGGAGAGTGATCCTGATGTGATTGAACCAATGTCACCTTTGGTCAATCCCACTCTCCCTTTGGAGAGTGACTTTCACTAAGCGATTGAATCAATTTCATTATTTATCAATCCCACTCTTCCTTTGGATAGTGAAGTGTCTGCTAGTCACATTTTCTTCACTGCCAGTTCAGAACTTACTGAACAAGGGGGCACTGAACTCACTTTGGATCAACCCCCACCAAGCTCTTGGATTGCTTCCTTTGATTGGGATAGCCTACTTGAGCCGCACCTTCCTTCTGATGCACCTTTCCAGATAAATTTCAAATTTGAATAATACATGATTGCTCATTGTATTGTTGATGAAGGAGCCTCAGTTAGTATCTTGTCTGCTCGTGCTTGGTGAGGCATGGGATCTCCCAGCCTTGTGTCGACTGCTAGTCAGTTACTGGAATTTGATAGAAGAAATTGTATAGCATTGGGAATTCTTGCTCAAACACATGTTACTTTGGGTGAGAAGACCGTCTTAGTTGACTTCATGGTGATAGAAGACCCCTTACTTTAATATGCTCCTTGGACATGATTATGTCTATGCCATGCAAGATGTCGTGTCAACATTATTTCGTGTGATATACTTTAATCATGGTGAAGAAATTGTCACTATAGATGAGTTGGATTTTCTTGATCCATCTCCTGACCCAACTAGAGACTAGGTATTTCCTTTATCAATTCCCAATGTTTCTATAGACACTACCCCGCCACAGATGAGCTATGTGGCCTCATGTCCTTTGCATTCAATTGCTACTAAGAAGTAGTCTTTGTTTTCATGCTTACCTTCTTAGGACTTGGTCCCAGTAGTTGACCAGGTGAGTCATCCTATAAAGACTATGGAGCCTGCTCTCCACTCTATTGATCCATTTGAATGTTTTATACATGTGTCCTATCTCGGATGATCTCCTTCCTTTGGATGAAGTCTTCCTAGAGTCTTTGATACCATCTGACCTTCTTTTGGATGTTGGTTCAGTTGTGACTAAGTCAAACCCTTATTTTCTTAGTAAGCTTGATCTTTTTGTTGATCAATCTCCTTATTTTGGTCTAGTTGAGTCTTCAAACTCTCCCTTTGATCAGCAAGTCAGTGATCCTGATGAGTTTGATTTTTCTGATGAATTTTTCAACTCCTGTAATATTGAGTTTGTTCATGCAGACTCTATCTCCCTAGTTGATAGTTTCTTTCCTTCTAAGGTTGATCTTACTGATTATAAACCCTCAAACATTGGTTCTAAACAATCTTCTTCGGTTGATTCTTCATTGACTTTCCCTTTTGTAGAAGATAGCAAAGTCACACGTGTTTATGCCAAAGTGACCTGCATCAGAACTTTTCTTCTGAATGTGATTCTGATGTTGTTGTCTTTTGGAGACAGGAGTTTTAGTTGGAGTCACAACTGTTTACTAGCCTCGCCTTATTGTTCAAGTTGTAACTACATTTGCATGTATCCTGCTTGTTCTTATGATCCTGATGCTGGCTTCCATGCTTTTAGCTCGTTGTATAAGCCCTCATCTTTGTTCTCATCGTCACTAAGCCTTGTATCATTTTTCCTTTGCAACTTCACACCTTTCACCCTGAGGAGACGTTCCACAAGTGTCCTTATCTTAGTCACTTTCCTTACATTATGCATAGGTTTGTTCCTTGCGTGTGGAACTAGTTTCGCCTTCCTATGACACTCCTCTCCTCGCATTTAGAGCATTCTTTTTGCTCTCCTTCGAGCTCATTAAAAATAGTAAGGAGGCCATGAGTTGACATTTTTGGACTCATTAAAACTTCATGGGAAAGATTTTGAGTTTCTTTAGGCCCAGTTCTGACTCCTCAAAATAGACTTGACTGTCGAGTAAAATTGTCTGTTCAAGCTCATTAAGAATATGTGAATGGGCATCTGCATTGGTGGTAGGTTATCTCTTTCTCAGACCATGCGGAATAGCATGAGAAAGGATCACTCTCTTTCCTACAAAATTGAGAAGAGTATTCTCGGGCATAGGTTTATCACTTTTCCAGACCTAAGGGACTAAATTTACAGAAAAAGAACTCCTGGTATGAGCTTAGTTTTCTCTTTTTCGTGCTCTGGAACTAAACATGAAAAATATTCCTAGTGTACTTTATGTCTTTGTCATGCTCATTAAACCCTAAAGAACAAAGCATCGATTTTACTATTGTAAGCTCCATTTCTGGTAATCAAATGGATCTTTCCAAGTGATCTTGCCTTCCTTCACACTCATAAAACTTAGGCTATATGTTACTTTTGAAGGATATTTGGGTAGGTAGTAATTTAACCTTTTTTCAGAACTTCTTGACTAAATACGAAAAAGGTGCGCCTTACTTCTTCAGAAGCTAAGAGAGTTCTTCTATGGTATGTTTTATACTTTTCCAGCCTCAGGTGACTAAATTGAAAGAAAAAACACCCCCCTGGAGTCTTCTTTGGAGTTTTTAGAATCTCTAAACTATGAAAACACTGTCAAGCATGTACTAGTTCGGGCTCATTAAATCCATGAATCAATGACACTATCAAGGATTATTTTCTCTTCTCTTCAAGCTTGTTAAAAAATGAAGAGAGCTCTGAGTTGACTTTCCTGGACTCGTTAAAATTTAACAGGGAAGTTAAGGAAGAATCTTTTTCTTGGTTTTCAGTTAGTGGCAGCATGTCATCCTTGAACATAGCACTCTCTATTTTTTCTGATACCCAAGTCTCAATGTTCACTTTCAGTTCATCTATTACCTTGAGTTTATTACTCCTCCTCTTGTCAGTTCTACCTAGGGAATCTGATCATCTCTCCTACATGACAGACAAGTCTAGTTCTTCTATCTATAAAATTAAAAGTTTCCTTAGGTCATCTCTGTGTTGTGCTCACTGTTCAAGGACTTAACTCAATTTCTGATCTATATCATGATCCCATCATTGTTGTATTTATTATCACTTGTGTCTCCCTCCCTTTACCTAGTTCCTAGTCACTCTTGTGATCCATTTGAGGATCTATTGCCTTCCTTATCACAGTATGGTTCCACATCAGCACTTCCTGACAATGAAGAACTAGAGTTTTGACGATCGTACCTCAGGATTCACTTTCATTATTGGTGAATTCCTTTGCTTCGGTTGTCAATTATCACTTATTGATTGACAATCTGTTGAATCCACTCCATGTTTGACTTTAACCTACATTTATTCACATGGCTTGGATTGTACTAGTTCTTTGGGATTGTTTATGAAGACCTTAGTTCTTTATTTATGAACTAAGTTGTGCAATATTATGTTCTATCCATTTAGACAGCTTCCATATCTTTGAAGACTCATCATTATTGTATATTGTGGCTTCGATCCACCTTTGTAATATACGTGGTCATGTACCCATACTATATGATGTACTCAAACATTGTAAAGGAGCTAGTGTTCCAGTATATTGAACATAGCATCCTCAAATATGACTTTGTATATGACATTATTATGTATTTGTTTCAGGTACTACCTCTTCTCCATTGGATTTTTCAGTTCTCCAAAGTTAATGATTATAATCTATTTCGGCCATCGCTTCCCTCTGACGTCACACATTAGGGCGCATCTATTATCAACCCAAATGGCACTTCTCCGTCCGAGTGCTGACACTTCATATGTTGGCACACAAAAGGACACTTATAGATTGAAGGTTTCCTAAACACTATAGATGGGCATGACATCAGATGCATTCACTATCCAACCAACTTGCCATTTTACCTTTTCATATGTTGAATGACGTATGAGACTATATCCACAGCAACTCATGTACATACGTGACTATTTCCATAGCATCCCATGTACTGTACGCGAGTATCTTCATTGCAACCTGCATACAGATCTGTACGCGGGTTTCCCTTATAGAAACCCACGTGTCATACGTGGGTTTCCCTTATAGCAACTCACATGCCATACATGGGTTGCCAATATCAATACTCGCGTACAAATCCATTCGACATTAAAAATATTAAAACATGATTAATGGATATTTGTTGAGCCCTAATCTTTAACTATCTCAACTGTCTCAACCTACTCAACCTTTGAAACTGCTCTATTTCTAAAAGTATAAATAGAGGCCTTGGGGAGGGCATTAATGAATCAATCTTGGAGAGTAAACTTATGCTAGTGTTATATCTTCAGAAGTCTTTGGAGAAGTAGAACTCATAATTATTTGGTTGCAGAGGAGTCCTTGTTTCAGACGTTGGGTTGTACATTTATCTCATTCACTATTGTTAATAAAGAGAATTATTCTTCCAACCTTGTGTTGAGTCTCTTTCATGTATCATTGTTTGATGAATATTTTTGATTGAGCACTCTATATATTTTTCATCTAACTTGTTATATATACATGTATAAGATTGTACTAGGAGAATTGTCTCTTTACAAGTGAAGGAGGTGCATCCCTGAAAGCTTTGGAGAGGAGCAGAGTGGGAGAAGACAAAGCTTGGATCATGCATCGTTAATCAGGTGAGTCCACCATATCTTCCTATTTCCTTTCTGTGCTTTAAAGTTGATTGTTTGCAAGTTTTAGAGGTACGTTGGTAACCCCAGAACCTTGGTTATAAGGGTGTTTATTCCTGAACAACATATGTCGTCGATGAAGACAACCACAAACTCATCCAAGTCGTTACTTAAGATGTTTCTTTTTAAACACGTGAATGATAGGGGTGCATTTAACAACCCAAAAGGAATTATGACAAACTCGTAGTGACCATAGCGGGTCCTGAAAGCAGTTTTAAATATATCCTCACCTTTTATCCGTACTTGATGATTACCAAACCTTAAATCTATCTTTAAAAATATAGTTTCTCCCTGGAATCGATTGAATAGAACATCTATCCAGGGTAGCAGGTATCATTTCTTAATGGTCATCTTATTGAACTGTCGGTAATCTATGCATATCCTTAAGCTTCTATCTTTCTTTTTCAAAAATAAGAATGGTGCTCCCCAAGGAGAGACACTAGGTCGAATATAATTTTTATCAATCAATTCGTGTAGTTGATATCTGAGCTATGTAAGTTATATTATGTTCATTTATTAAGGAAATTTCGATGTTGGTACCACTCCGGGTATTAGATCGATCGTGAAGTCAATGTCTCTTTCCGAAGGAAGTCGAGGGACTTCATTTGGAAAAATGTCTTCAAACTCCTTGAAGACTCGTATGTCTTCTAGTTTAATTTTATTGTCATTTTCATTATCGTTCATTATATAGACAACAAAAAATTTACATCCTTTTCTTACTGATCTTTTCATTTGTAACGCAGAGATTTCTCTTATTGTAATCTTCCTAGGAATCCCTTTTTCTTCTACATTGTTTCAATTATTGTCTCTACATATAAAGGTTTTGTAAAAAAAATTAACATTACTTTTTGTTTTTCTATCCAATCCATTCATATTAATAGATCATAGGAACCGAAAGGAATACTATTTAAATCAACATGTGTAATGAAATCATTCATCATAAATTTAAAATTCTTAACAAGGCTAGTGGCTTTACACTTAGTACCGGTGGCTAATTGTACCATCCATGACTTATCAAACTTTTATGGTACTAATTTACATATTTAAACTATTCTAGGTGATATATAACTCATCCATGAACCTGTATCAATAAAAATGGAAATAGGTCAACAATTTATCATACTTTCGATTTCAACCATGGAAGTTTGATGATCTGCTCGTTGGTTTTCTAATACACCGCAAATTATGGGCATGCTCCTTTCCATGTCTCCAACTGTAGCTGCTAGATGGAGTGAACATATTAAAAAAAAATTTTCTTACTAGGCACTTTAATGTAATGTGTCTTGCAACACTCCCAACATTTTAAGGGTTATTTTTGTGTTGGGTTCTCGTTAATCCCAGTGGGAGGTTATTTTACTGTATAATTCTACTTTTTAAAGCTTTTGTAGTTATTACCCTAATACCCCTTATAGTTATGCCTTGTATTTTTATACAAGTTATTATGTTTCTTTCTTCGATAAAAATTATTTTTCCTTTTATTCTTCCAAGTTGGTACATTTTCCCTTCTTTTTTTTTGTCGTAACATAAGTTTTTCTTCCTCATCCCTTCCTCTAGCATCTTGGGAGAATCATACTCAATCCGTTCTTTGAACATGATAGGAAAAAAACTCAGAAAATGTTGTATATTATGTTTTTCATCAATTATGTAAGGTTTGTAATGAAGTAGGCTCAAGAACGTGCCGTAGGGATCTTTCATAGTCAGGGCTCCTAGCCTCAACTCATAAAAAAATTTGACCTTCTCTTTGTAGTATTGTTCTGATAAGCAATTCCTTTAAAAAAAAAATGTTTTCCGATTTACATATATTTCTTGTATTCCCTTGACCTTCTTTATATCCCACCACCATATATCCACCTTTCCAGTCAGGTTATAGATGACGGTTTTGGCTTTTAATTTTTCAGAACAGTTGTATATTTGGAAATACTTTTTCATTCCTCACAACCACGATTCTTCCTCTTCACCTTTCTCAATTTCCCCATTAAGCATTGGTGGTTTAACATTCTTAAACTCCCTAGATATTTCCTCATAGGGAATGTATTTATTTTTATTTTCGTGATCATCACTACTTTCACTTTACTCTTGCTTTTTTCCTGAGTGATGTTTAACTGACTCTTCACCGGAAGTTTCAGGTTTATGGTTGGAAAATTCCAACTTCCTTCCCGTATGTTTTTAAGGTACAACTTTAGTTAGGTCATGTTTAGAATCCTTATTCTTTTCTTTTTCATTGTTATGTATCTTAGATAATAGAATATCATTGAATTATTCTTGAGCTTTTAGAATTCGTTTGTTATCTTCTTTAACTTTTCTTAGCTATGATCTAAGTTCTTTCACAATTCTTCTTAGTTCATATTTATTATATTGATTGTTGTTTAAGTCTACCCTAATTTCTTCATGTTTTAAATTTCCCTCTTCATTATTTAAATTGTTTTTTGGGTGACGTTCTTTTTCTGTAGACATCTCTACATCTTCCATGTTTTCCTGCAAAATACAATTTTCCTTCTCTTTATGTTTTGTAAGAGAATTTAAACCAAAAAAAAAAACAAACATTGGTTTTTTTTGTTTCTTTATCAGTGGAAGTGTTGAGCCAATTCAGGCCTAGTGTTGTAACCATGCTCTGATACCATTATGTAACACATCTAAAAATTGTAAAAAACTAAAAATAAAAAGTCACATGCATTACTTCAATACTTACTGAGCATATTTCTTATGATTTACTTGTGTAAGTCTTAATATTTTTATCTTAATTGTTTATGATAGGTTCTACTGATTGTGATAGTGCAAAGATCCTTCCTGAACCCCCATCCATATCCACAAAGGTGACCTTTTCATTTTAATTGTCCTTCATTGTTTACTTTTTATGAGGGATTTAACTAGCCTAAGGCGTGCAGGGACTATCCATAGTCTTGATCCCAACCCTTATGTATTACATTGGTTAAGGGATGCTTAAAGGCATTATGCCTTGCCATAGTCTAATCTATGGTGTGTGTGGTGACCCCCCCTTTAAGCACAAGGTGCATAGAATTCGTAAGGCATATGGTACCACCTTATGGCAACCTTATGTGATATTAATAGAGTTGTGAAGGCTATATAGGATAATGTTTTGGCACAAGAAACTATATGGTTCATGATTATGATATGCGTTTCCCTTATGATCCATGGTGGTTATACTTCTTGGAATTTTGGTTTAAATCTTGATTTCAATACTATAAGGTTTGGCATATCATAAGCCATGGTTGCAATGATATAAAGTTTCTCAACCTAATAACACCATTGGAATTACATGCCATGGTTCAATGATGAAATGGTTCTCGGTATTTGGGTTATAATACAATGTTTTGTTTGCAATTATTTATGTTTAATGACTACACTATCCAGAGTTATGGTACTTTGTCCTTGGTTGACTATGGAATTAAAATCATGACCTGGATGTGAGTTGATGGTGCAACCAGGTATTTCATGATGATACATGGCTACATTTCCATCGTCCATATTTTCCAATGGAATCTAGGGTTTGGACCGTGGTTTAATGTGCTTGGAGAATTGTCTGAATCCTCATTTTTCCAATTGGTTTAGGTGTGAAGGAAGATCCTAGATTTGATTTGTTTGTGGTGGAAATGTACAGGTTGTTTCAATATTTGTGTGGTCGGAAAGAGCCAAAGAGCTCTGCTATTTTTACTGTGGGTGAAATGTATGTTTGTTGGGATGTTTGTGTGGCTGACAGGAGCTGAAGGGCCCTGTTCTGTTTGTGGAGTTATGGTAGTGTAATGTATTTCTTCCAGGTTTTTGCAAGTGTTAACAGCATGTTGTTTGTATCCTTCTCAAGGTGTTACTGGGTTTCTTGACTTCCTTGGCAGACTGTAGATCAGATTTTCATGAACTTGCTTGCCACAACTTCGCGTTTTAAATATGTCTCGTTAATAGGTAAGGGTTTTAGAAGAAGTTTAAATATTTCAATTTCACATTGAAATTTTTTTGTGTTAATACTAACTGATTTTTCTTTCATTTGTGTTGCAAGAAGAGGAGGGATAAGGGTGCTCCGAAAGAGACGACCCCTCTCCCTCTCTGCAAAGACGCTACAGTAAGTTCTTATCCCACTCTTTTCCTCTATTTGATTTAAATTTCAAATGTTTAATGTTTCTTATGGTAACGATAATGTACATGTTAAGGCGCTAGAGAGGGAGGCGACAGGGTCACCTCCTTTGATGACTGCGTTTCCAAACACTCTAGTAAGTTCATCTCCACCCTGAAACAAATCGTGTTCTTGTTTTTAAGTTTTAAAGAGTCTACTGACCAAACCCTAATGTGGTTACAGGTCACACTAGGTAGGATTCATGGGTTTCTAAAGGGTAGCCACCAACGTTTGTTAATATAATTCCTTCATTATTTATTTCTAGTGTGATGTAAAACCCTTGTTGGCTTTTCCTTACATTGGCTTTCCATCCATTGCTATGGGATTGTAAATTCGAAGTTACGTAGTTGTTTTAAATATAAATTTGGCAGGTTTTGGATTCCATTTGAATGGTCTTATACCCATTACTGTTTAAACATTTCTATTTCAAATAACGTGGAAGCCATAAATGATGGTATTACAACCACTTCTTAATATACATTGTTGTTTATTAATAAAGGTTCCCGGCCTTCAGCGGTGTGAGTCCCATAGTCATTTATTTATTTGTATATTGTTTAAATAAAAACAAAGGATGCCATCATCAATGGTATTATGACAATGAAATATAGTGATTTTGTTTTAATGTTATAATGTTGAAATCGTTTAGTGAATACGATGGATGTGTTTGAAGTTCTACCAAGGCTTTTCCTCTATGTAGATAATGGTAGCCACGATGTGGACTTACAAACATATATTTGATTTGTTTGTTTGAATTAAATAAATGAACCGTAGGGTTTGTGATTTCCTATATAGGAGATAGCAGTTAATTTTTTTTGAACAAGGCTTGGCTCCTAGTAGTGCTGGATTTTACACCGATCCTTGGGAAAATGAAATATTGCTTTCGGAGCTGTAACAACTACCGTGTAGGATGAAATTGTGAATAGATTTGATTCTTGATTTAATTCATGGATAGAATAACTCTAGTTAAGGATATTTGATCTGTATGTGGTATTTTAGGAAAAAATATGGAAAGATTGTCTTAACATAATTCTAGGATTTGATTTTGTTTTTACTATACAGAGAAAGACTAATAGAATCTTCGTTTGCTCATGGTGGCCTGTAGCCTGTTAGACATAGATAAATTGATTTCATATTTAATATTGTATATCTACGATTTAGGTGATCTAAATTGTAGATGGTATATTCTTTCGAATCCATGATCCCATTGTGTTGTTTTCTTATATTCCTAATACTAGCTAATGTAATCGTTGTTCTATTAGAAGATTGATATATAGTTATATTTACTTTACTAGTTAAATAAATAATAAAGTGGAACCCTACAGTTTGTATAATTATGGTATTATAATTATAATGTAAGATTCTTTCATATGTATTAATCAAATAGATCTGTTCTATACTTTAATAAGATCTTATGATTGCATTATGATATAATTGTATATGAGTGAAGAATTTGATGATACTCTTCGTGTATATACATTTATGTATTTATGTACTTCTTACTGTGGTTTAAATCTGACGCAATATAGACTAATCCTAACATGATTAAGGATACTACCTACATTTTGATTCGAAATTACAAATTAGGAAATTAATATAAATAAGAAGTGGAGCGATTCATTGATAAATTGATAGTATATGAAAAATTTGGAAATAAACAATACAAATTGGAAAAAGATGATTCATTAATGTTTATGTGCATAATTTGGTTTTCAAATGAAACCAGAATTCCATATGTCGAAAAATACCATGGGTCACCTAACCGACTAACTAACTACAAGTGATATTACATTCTTCAACACACCCACTTAATCTCAACTAGTAGTACATATTCAACACTGTCTATGCCTAAGCGTTGTCACTGATATACAAATGCAGATGTTGTAATGGTTTGGTGAACATGTCAGCCAACTTCTAAGTTCTCCTTAGAGATACAAAACAATAAGGAAATTTTTCCATCATTGACTAACTCACGAATGGAATGATAGCGAGTTTCAATGTGTTTACTTCTTCTATGAAACAAATTGTGTTTGGACAACTATATTGCAGAGCTATTATCATAGAAAATAGAATTGGGATCCTTTTCAATGTGTCCCATATCCTTTAAAAGTATTCCTAGCCAAATTGCATGGCAAGATGCTGTGGTGGCTACTGCATATTCTACTTCTATAGAAGACATGCGTATAATGGGTTATTTATGTGCTGCCCAAGAGATCAGATTTGTACCCAAATGGAAAGCATAACCAAATGTTTGTTTCCTATCATCGATACTACATGTAAAATCACTGTCAGTGTACCATGTGAGAGTACTCTATGGCGTATGAGTGTACCAGAGGCCATATCGAAGTGTGCTTGCAACATATCTTAGAATTCTTTTTCCAACTTTCCATTGAGAGTATTTGGGAAACTCCATAAATATGGAAATAATACTAACAGGATACATCAAATTAGGTTTAGTTGCAATCAAGTAAATTAGACTTCCTACTATTTGTTTATAGAGTCTATCATTTATTGTTGGTCCATCATCATTATTGGTTAACTTGGTGCTGAGAGAAATGGGGGTTTTTGTTGGTTTACATTTATCCATTCCAAGTCTCTGCAAAACATCAGTAGTATACTTATGTTCACAAATAAAAATACATTAATAAGTTTGATTAACTTCCACACCAAGGAAGTACTTCATCAGTTCTAGATCAGTAATTTCAAATTCTTGTTTCATGACTGTCCTGAAATATTCAAGCATCATATTACCGTTGTAAATCATGTCATCAACATAAAGACATGCCCTGAATATTTTACCTTGCTCTGTTTTGACAAACAAAGTGGGTTCATTACTGCTTCTGCTCAAAACATTGTTGATGAGGTAGGATTCAATCCTACTACACCAAGCTCGTGGAGCTTGTTTCAGACCATACACGGCCCTTTTTAGCTTAACCACTTTGTGTTCATGACCTTTGATAGTATAACCAGGTGGCTAGTATACATAAACTTCTTCTTTGAGAATACCATTAAGAAAGGAATATTTCACATCCATTTGATACACAATCCATTAATTTTGAGTTGAAATGGAAAGTACAGCTTTGGTGGTGTCCATCCTTGCTGTAGGACCAAAGGTTTCATCTTAATATACACCATACTTATGTCCATATCCCTTGGAAAACAACCTTCCCTTATGCTTTTCAAGTTCTCCTTTTTCATTTAGTTTGGTCTTATAGACCCATTTGACTCCAATATTGGTTTTGTCGGCAAGGATGTCAACAAGATCCCAAGTCTGGTTTTTCTCTATTGCATCAATATTTTCATTCATCGCTTTTACCCACTATGAATCCTTCATTGCCTCATTAAAATATGTGGGCTGAGAGGAGAATAGAGCATACTAAGGTTGCTCATCAATAACTAGACTTTGTTCATATAACTCTGTCAAGATCCCAGTTTTCTAGTTCCGTGGTGGACTTTCAGCTAGTGTTTCTTCTTTCTATTGTACTTCCAATATTGGAAGTATGATAGGTAGATCTAGAGGATTTGATATTTCTTGTTGTATGTTTGAAGTATCACTCCAGCATTTGTCTTCATTAAATTTGATGTCTCTGCTCACCACAAAAATTTTGGTGATGAGATTATACAGTTTATATGCCTTATGTTGTTCACTGTAACCAGTGAAAATGCATCACTCACTCTTCTTATCCAATTTTCTTATGAGCTCATTAGGTATATGCACAAAAGCAATAAAATATAAAATTCTGAGATGGAGACACTTGTCTTAGTGCCACTCCATGCTTCTTCAAGAATCTTGTCATGGATAGTCACTGTAGGTGATCTATTGAGTAGGAAGATTAAGCATGCAACAAATTCATCCAAATACTCATATGAAAGCTTCTTGTGTGACAACATGCTATAGTCCATGTTCATGATGGTCATGTTCTTTCATTCAGGAAATCCATTCTGATTTGGAGTGTATTAGGTGGTGAACTGTCTTTGGATGCCATGCTTCTTAGAGAAGTCTGAAAACTCATGTGAATCATATTCACCTCCACCATTTGACTTGAGAATTTTAATGAACTTTCCAAACTACTTCTCAGTGAGAGACTTGAACTCTTTGAACCTGTAGAAGGTATCTGATTTGTTTCTAAGGAAATAAATCCATACTGTCTTGCTAAAATCATCAATAAAGGTTAGAAAATAAAAACTATCTCCTATGGATTGGGTTTGCATGGGTCCATAGAGGTCTGTAAGAAATAACACAAGATGTTGTTTGGCTCGAGATGTGGAACTGGGGAAACTATCCCTTTGATGTTTACCAGTGATACAATCCTCACAAGTGTTGGATTATTCATGAATAACTGATAACCCTTTGACCATTGACTATTTGTGTAGGATATGGAGACTCTTGAAGGGAAGATGACTTAATATACAGTGCCATAACCATGATTCATCTAGACTAGAAACTATATGAGCTACAGAATCTGAAAGATTGATACTCTTGATACTGGGAGGAAATATTATATTCTTCGTCATTTTAAATTTGGCTATGACTCTCTTACTGGGGGGTTTATCCTAGATAGTACAATATGTATCATAAAACTTAATATCATACTGATTCTAAAGTAATTGACCTATACTGGTCATATTTACATTCAAATGTGGTACATAGAACAACTCATGAATAAATCTATTTTCATTTTTCTTTGTAAGAACTGGGATAGTACCTTTTCAGTTAGATGGAACTAGAAAGTCATCTCCTAGCTTGATATTTGTGACAACAGAAGAATCCAAACTAGAGAATAGTGACTTGTTACCTGTCATGTGATTGCTGTAACTGCTATCTAGTATCCATAGATCTGAGTTGTAGTGTGCTTTAGTTGCTTGATAAGATAGAAAGATCACCTCTGATGAGCCTTCTTCTTCTTTAGATACATTGTCTCTGCTATTGTTCTGGTTATTGTTCTTGTCATCTTTCTTCTTTCAAAATTATCATTCATAGTGTACATACTTCATGCAGTAGTTACACTAAACATTGAACTTATTGGTCCATCTCTTTCCTCTCCCCCTCTGACCTTGAGAGTTATGAGGGTGATCTAAATGATATGAGTGTTCATGAGTATGGTTGGTTCTGTTCTCTACAACTACAGACCCTCGACCTCTTCTTCCTTTACTTCTTTGTCCTCTTCCTTGACCTCTATTGAGGGAATATTGGTTTCTAAAAGAATTGGTCACTGACTATTCTTATTGATTGAGTCAAGCTTCATGAGATAGAATAGATCTAGTCAAATATTCTAGGGTGAAATGAGATAGATCTTTTTCCTCTTTTATGGAAGTCACTACCATAGAAACATTCTCACTAAGACACCCAAGAATCTTTTGAACAATTATCTTCTGTTCTAGGGGTTCACCATAGGTTTGGAATTGTGTCACCATGCCTGAAACCATAGTCATGTATAGATCTATAGTTTGACTCTTTAATATTTAAAATTTAAAATTGAAGGCGTAGGGATTGCAGTCTTAGCGTTTTAACACAATCGAATCCCTCGTAGGCCATGCAAGCAAATTCCAAGCTTGATATTCACTAGTAGCTCCTCATATCCATGGAAAAATGGAGTCCTTGATGAAACTTTAGATCATCCATGTGGCTCTAAGATATCGGTCTCGACGTGCTTCGACAACACTCTTCTAGGAATTATTCATGGAGGCCAAAGCATTTGTATCTCATTCTTTGAAATCAGTTTCAACCATATCCCGACCTATTTTTAGCTGGAGAAGTGTCTTCATCTTGATACACCAAAACTCATAGATGGCTCCACTCAAAACGGATCCAGAGATCAACTTCAATGAGATGGTACTGGCCACCCCCCCCCCCCTTTTTTTAATTGGAAAAAATAGAGAACCGCTCCCTGTTCACTGGAAAAGGGCAATGGGGGGGCACAGTGCAGAGAATTGGTGTAAGTTTCAGAATTTCACCGTTCTTTCCAAATGCAAGCAGAGTTGTGGTAACATGCTTATCCTCTTCACAACTAGTGTTGGCACCGCTCTTCCAATATGTGAAAGGTGCGGTGGTAGATTTCGGTAACACACTTCTCGAAGGGAAAGAGACAAGTGGCCTTTCTGTCTTCAAAAAAATGCGCTTCACAATCTGGAGGTGGCAAATCTTTCTACTGGGCGTGATTTCCATAGGGGTGAAACATTGAATCTCCGGTGCATAGGATCTATTTCTATACAAGGGAAATCGCTTTTTTCATAGTCTCCACTAGCATGCCAAGAGACGCATGGAATTGTTGATATGCCTCCAAGATTTGGAAATATATAGCACAGAGATCGTGATTGATATTGATCCTCCCTTTCATATTTTGTATGGGACAGATTACTTCATGCAAAATGTTGTATTTTGTGCAACTTCAGAAGCTATTCTTATTGTCCTCCTTCTGGAGTTAAACTTGTTCTAATCATTCATACAAACCGTAAAAATAAAAATGTAAACCTTGTGGTGAAAATCCAACAATAAAAGAAATAAAATAAAATTATATTTCTCCCCTAGGTGAATCGGCCCCAGTCAAATTTTTAGTGGAAAAATAGTATAAATAGGAGGCTCCCCTCCTCATTATTACACACAGTAGAAACAAAGAAGCTCATAGAAGTGTGTATTTTTCTGGGAGAGAGAAGTTCATATACACTGCAAAAGAATATTCTTCACATGGTTTCCATGTTTCGAAATCATTTTCATATTTTTATTTTTCTTTCTTCACTGTAGTCTGATCTCAGAATTATTATCTCTCGATGAAGGTTGCTAGGTTTTTTCCCAATTGGGTTTCCTAGGTGAAAAATACATGTGTTATAGTTCTATGCTTTGTCTATATTTTAGTGATCCTATTGAAAAATGCAATGAATATTTACTGCTATAATATTAAGAAAATGTAACATGGTATCAGAGAAGTGCAAGAAGAAGCCATTGCCATAACTCTGTCGGAAACTTGTCGGAACTAGGGTTTCATATTTCAAGGTCTCCACTCAACCTTTTGGATGGAAACGGTCCTTGGGAATTTCTTTCTAAGGAGGGTGCTTCTTTTGGTCAAGACAAAATTCAATTATAACAATTTTTCAATTTTGACCTAATTCTATAGCTACAACAGAAATTAGGTTTTCCATTTTTTACCTATTTTCTCCATGGTTTTGGCTCCACTCTACCTCTATTCAAATCACCTCTCCAGGGTGCATTTATATTTGGAGACATTTTTCCAAAACTCCAACTTTCATTTTTGACCTAGCCTCTGCTAGGGTCTCGGATCTAGATCTATGCTTAAGATGATCAACATGAACGTTTAAGAATGTTTGCAAGGGGATTCCAACTTCATCGCATGAAAATCAAGAGTTATTATTCTACTAGAATAAAATGACCTATTACATTTTGTAGAGAAAAAGGTCCCAGAACCAGAAGCCGAAGAAGAAAAACCTCTCTAGAGAAATAATGAAGCCAAAGCAAGGAGGGTTTTAGTGGACTCAGTTAGAGATCACTTGGTTCCACAAATCTCAGAAAAGATGATGGCGAGGAGGATGTTCAAAAACCTAAAGAATATATTTGAACACAGTAGCATCAACGTGATTCTCACATTAAGGAATCAACTATCGAAAATGAAGATGACGAAGTCCTAGAATATTACCTCATATTTCATGAGGATCATCGAGCTCCAGGACAAGCTAATGTCTAGTGGAGACAATCCTAAAGAAAAATATCTCATTATGACCACCTTAAATGGTATTTCACCATATTGGCAGTATTTTATCCAAACTATAAGTGGTCAAACCATGTTTTCCAAATTTTATAAGCTATGGGAAGAATGCACTCAGGAAGAAACAATATTCGCAACACGCCAAAGACTCAATGGTACTCAACCTCAGGAAAATTAAGCGTTCATATCTCATGCCAAGAAAGGAAAGGGAAGGGGAAGGAATTCATCCATTCATAAGCATAAAGACAAGAGATCAAGTCCTCGGCCATATCAGAAGAAGCAAAAGAAGGATCTATCTTAGATCCAATTCTACAGGTGCAAGAAATATGGTCATTATGCCAGTAGCTATCGAAGTTCACAAGAAAGGAAGCGTGAAGCTTCAACTACTTATGTAGAAGAAGATCATCATCACAAGAAACAAAAGAATCAAGATCGTACAAAATTCTTCTTCACATCATCCCTATTATGTACTATTCCCACCACTAGTGATACTTGGATGATAGATAGTGGTGCATCTAGACACATGACAGGATATAAATAAAATCTCTCGGAAGTAGTTGAGAAGGGTTCTCATCTTCGAGTTGTACTTGGAGATGATGCCAACTACACTGCAAAGGGATTTGGGGCTACATCCCTTCAACTAGATTCTAATGACAGTCTACATTTAAGTGATGTGCTTTATGTACCTGGTATGAAAAGAAATCTTGTTTCCATCTCAGCCTTACAAGAAAAAGGATATAAAGTAACATTTTCATATGGAAAAGTACTTACTTGGTAGAATAACTCACACATCGATACAACCAAAGTAATTGGTATGAGAGAGGAGAGCTTGTATCAAATGAACACTCCACCAGTCCAATCTCTAGTCCATGAATCTACAAGTAAGGGTGACCTATGGCATGTCGCCGCCTTTCACACACCTGGGTCACGTGGCAGAAATCTTCAAGCCACTCGGTGTGTCCTTGGGGGAAAGTCTCGAGTCAAGGCTATCACATTGTTCTTGACTCCTCCGTTTAGGCTCAAATCCTAATGAATCCAAGGGGGGTAGACCCTATTAAGTTACTAAGGATAATTACTTAGTGTTGTGATGTTAAACTGAATGAGTTACTTAGGAGTTTGCAATTTAACTATAGATGATCAAAGATGGCAAGATACAAAATATGAACACATGAAAGCACAATGCTAAGACACAATATATATATAAAACAAGAAAATAACCAGAGCCTTAGAATGGGGTAAAAAAATAGAAACAATGTACTTGCATGTGCTTGGAGTGAGTGTTTTTCGATTGCCTCTTGGTATGTTTTAAGTTAAATATGAAGTGTGAGTTGATTAAAATTAGGCAAAGGGGGGACTCCAGATATACCCTAGAGTACTTGGAGTATGTCCAAAACTAAACCTTCACGGCTACCCACAAGGAATATGTGGGCTGAAATGGAGTCTTTGGGGCTATTGTTCATAACGCACCCATTAGGGTGTGACAGAGATCGGCGCCTCGAGGTCACTTTTCAGAAGTTCCCGCTTCCTTTGGGTATTTTGCCACCGTGATGGTTCGATCTAGGTGTTGGATTTTCACCTATTGGTTTGCTAATTTGGGAGAGTCATTCCTAATTATACTAGTCACTCAAGTGCTTTTGATACAGCTTGACTGATAGGATGAAACGCATCCAAGTGCAGAGCATACACACTGGAGTCTTGTCAATTTTAGTAAGTTTTAAACTAGGCGTTCTTGTTTCAAAGAAAAACCTCCAGGAACCTCTTTCGATCGAAGTGGATCTCAATCGGGGAATCGAGGAGGGGTTAATTTTATAATATCTGAAAAATAAATGATCAAAATAAATCAGATACACAATTCTATTTTTCTAATTACTCCTACCATGAATCTCTTTCCCCTTTCGAGTCAATCGGGAAGTCGTGGGGTAAGTATTAAGATTACTTTGAAATATAAAGTATGGAATATGAAATTAATAATAAAATATAATATACTACCCTACATATTATATCAATGCTAGTTTGAAAATAAATGAGCAAAAAGCAACAAAAAGGACACCGACGCAAATCCCCCCAGGGAGGATGGGGAATGGGCTCGAAAGAGCCTATTCAAAAAATAATTTTATTAAAAGTGGTTAAAATATCATAGAACTGATATAATTCCTCTTTATCCTTATATGTATTGAAATCAATAGATTACAAGGTGCGAAAATCAAAGGTTTTAGTCAAATGGGAGACCCCTGGGGGGATTTGAACGCTCCTGAGGACACTTTCGAAAAACAGATTCCTTTATTTTCTATTAAAACTAATAAAAACTAGTGAGAATGTTATAATAACATACTCCCAAAATAAATTTAAGAGTACCTTGGGATCATCCTACCTTAACTCAAAAAAGATGAAGTTAAAACTAGCTAAACAAGTGAAAAGGGAACCAAGGAAAGCAAGCTTTCCGTGGGATCTTGGGTTGCTGTTTGTGCAGCCAATGAAATATGAACTTATTTTTGGATTTATATTTTATAACAGAAATTAGAAATCTAATGCATGCAAGCTACAAGTTTTCTTTAAATTTCCATGCAAAAAGGACGATTTCCCTAAAGCTAGATCTAGAATGCTTATGAAACTTTTTAACTGCAAGATCTAGACTATGGGCTTTGATAAGATAGATATATGTTGGAATTACTTTTAATATGATATATCTAAGCAAAATCAAACCTATGAACAAAGTAACCGGATAAGAATGTTGATTTTGAGGGAGGAAGAGGAGGAGAGAAATGTTGGTTTCCTTGAAGATCCACAGTGGAGCTTTCAGGTGGAATGTCGAGGGACTATGCCTTTGGAAGGTTTTGAAGAGAGTGAAGAATAAAACTATATCAACATCCTCTCCAATGTAGGAACCTGCAGCTCAGCTGAAATCAAAGAACTTGCCAAGAAACTTGTGAGATCTGATTAGTACATACACAGAGATTCAAGATAACATGCATATAAGCTTATAGGACATGCCGAATATAGATATCTAAACATGCATCAAAGGAAAGATATGGTCAATAAAATTATTGAAAAACAACTTTCCTATCAAGATTATAATAAGCCTATTATCAATCTTAACAACGGATCTACAAGCAATTAGCAAAAAGTGAACATAGATACAGGTTACCTCAGTAAAATAATGGCAATAATCATCCACACATGTAATGGCACAACACCGTCTATCCTCCAAAGTTTTTATTATTTCAAATGAAGAATAACAACAGTACAATAGTAGCAGCACCTCAATCCCAGTTCTAACTAGCTTGGAAGAGGCTGTTGTGCTTGGATATATACAAAAACTAGGAGATCCAGCCCAGGGGGGCGCAAATCCCAAGGAGATAGACCAAATATGCTGATGGAGAGTCCATCAATGCCTAATCTATGTCTAACTGAGCCAAATCTAAGTCTCACTGAGTGCAATTTTCAATTGGAGAGTTGATCTAACTGACACCTCAACCTATTGACTGAAGCATCCACCAAAACTCATCCAGATGAGCCAAAACATGTTGAGGAGAGAGGGAGGGTGAAATTCCCCATAAAGGATGCTAAAGATCAACTCTGGATCTGATTTGATCACCTCCTTCAGTCAAGGATTTGTCAGATCCAATCAATCTGCTTCAGATCTGACTGATTTCAATCAAATCGGCTGAGAATCCACTGATTTATGATTTTGGATTTGCTCCATTATTCATCAATTTATTAATTAAAATAATCAACAATTGATTTTTGGGGCTTTATGACCTGAGTGATGGAAAATCACTCGAAACTAGGAAATAGTGGGGCCATGGGTTTAGATGGTGCTCTTAGCTTGAAAATGAGCACCTACATGACTGAAACTAATTATTTGGCCCACTTTTATTACAAAATCAATTTTTCCAATTAAACTATTAAAAAATAGCCTAAGTTTTGGAAAAAATAAATTTTTAATAAAAAACACTGAAAAAACTAAAAAAATGAAAAATTGAAGAAACCTAGGGGGGCTTAGACATGTTCATATGACTCGACCATGATGTCTAGCATGCTTATACATAGACACATAGACTCTAATATCCTCAATATGCCTAAATGCCAAGCCGACTACCCCAACTTTGGAGGTATGGAGTGAAAAACTCAGAAATTATCAGTCGTTTATTCAACAACCAATAATAACCAAGGGAAAAAACACCCTGGGCTGATCGGATTGACAAATAAAGTCTAAGAGACCGAGTCTTTTACAGACACTATCATGCTAGAAAATTTATTACAATTCCCCCATGGGGTATGAACATGTGATATAGTACAACAAAGCTTCCCAGAAGCAAGACTAAAGGTTCTCTGAAGTCCAAACAAGTTATCCTTGTCTAGTTCACCAGGCTCACTTGATAAAAAAACCACTAAGTACAACTTAGGTGGTAACATGGCACATAAGACCAGCTCATCTAAATTACAGAGCTCTCCCAGCAGTGAAGAGCATAGTTACAGGTATACTACTGCTGTAGGTAGACCATGATCGAACATGTAGAGTATTTTCTCTTGGCAATAATGCCAAGAAATCCTTCTGAGATAGTGAGAGAAGATCCAAAGAAATATTAGATCTTGTGCCATGTGACTTGTGTGGCCCAATGACAGTTTCTTCATTGGGAGGATATCATTACTATGTGACCTTCATTGATGACTATTCATGTAATACTTGGATATAATTTCTTAAGACAAAGGAATCCAAGGAAGTACTTAGTAAATTCAATGAGTTCAAAGCACAAGTCAAGAATTTGTCAAGGAAGAGGATCAATATCCTAAGATCAGATAATGGTGGAGAATATACCTCTTCAAAATTAAATGATTTCTATAAAGAAGTGGGAATTAAGAGGGAGCTTACAATTCCCTACAATCCCTAGCAAAATGGGTTTGCGAAAAGAAAGAACAAAACACTTGTGGAGGTATCCAAAACTATTGTTCATGACCAAATTCTACCAATGTTCTTATGGGAAAAGCATCCAGAATAGTTGTATATGTACAGAGCAGATCCCCATGTAAGATGGTGAAGAATATGACTCCTGAAGAAGCCTTTATAGGAGTAAATCCAGAAGTGGGTCACCTCTGAATATTTGGCTGTCCAGTCTACATTCATGTGCCCAAGGAGAAAAGGACAAAGTTAGAACCTTCATGCAAGAAGGGAACTTTCATGGAATACAATGAGTCTTGAAAGGCCTATAGAATATATATCCTAGGATCTAGAGAGACTGAAGTTAGTAGGGATGTGACCTTGGAAGAGGAAATGACTTTCAAGAAAGGAAGAGGATTAGACATGAAGATCGATGATGAAAAAATTGAGAGGATATCATATTCCCCTCCTGTTCAAAATGAATTAGAAAAGAAAGATGAACCCATTGATCCCATTGATCCAGTCACGATAGTTCATATTCTCAAAGATATGACAATAAGATGAAAAATACCTAGATGGGTGCAACCAACCTTACATGATGCAAAGGGGCATGAATCGCCACACGACTCTTTATGAGAAAGAAAAATACCTCATAGGTTCTCCAATTATGTAGCATTTATGAGTCACGTCATTGAATCAGAACCCACCACTTATGAAGAAGAATCTAGTCACTATGTTTGGAAGGATTCCATGATGGAAGAATATGAATCCATCAGGAAAAATGATGTGTGGGAGATTGTACCAAGACCTGCGGGGAAGTAATTTGTAACTTCTAGATGGCTATACAAAATCAAACATGGGGCAGATGAGAGTATTGAAAAATACAAGGCTAGATTTGTTTCTAGAAGGTTCTCTCAGAAAGAGGGAGTCGATTATGATGAGATATTTTCTCCTATTGCTTGATACACTTCCATCAGATCGATCACTGCTATTAATTCAACTATGGCATGGAAGTTTCATCAAATGGATGTCAAGACAACCTTTCTTAATGGTATTATTGAGGAAGAAGTATACATTGAAAAACTAGACGGGTTTGTTGTCCATGGAAATGAGTCCCACATATGCAAGCTAGAAAATGTGTTATATGGACTCAAGCAAGAACCTCATTCTTGGTGTGGACGGATAGACGGATTCCTGGTGAGTCTGAGATTCACCACGATTGATGTAGACCCCAACCTTTACTACAAGGTTGTGAATGATGAGCCACTGATTTTGGTACTATATGTTGATGACTTGTTTCTTACTGGAAATGAGAAATTTATCTTATGGTGTAAGAAGTATGGAAATTTAACCCAGGTGTTAGAACAATTGCACTCACAAAAATTGCTAATCAAACATGCAAATTACACACAAAGGAGACTGAATATGGAGCAGAAGACTAATTTGTATTGAATAAGTGTACAGTATCCAACCTTCTGAATTCATAGGCTTCCACAATAGATAATTACATGAGATATTTGAATGCATTGGGATTCCATTCGAATTAGTCAAAAGCAGGCTTACTAAATCTAGTCAAATCCCCCATAGGTTCATAAAGCAGTTTCCAAATCTACTTAGGAGCTCACGAATTGGAAAAATCAATTAGGAAAGATAATAGGTGATGGAAGGAAAAATCATACATTCTTTTATTAGGATAAAAGAGTGTAGGATGATGAGGGAAAAAAACAAGTCAACTTCACCTAGTCATACTTTCCCTTTTTCCATAAAACTCAGTAAAAGCAGGCAATAAAGCAGAAAAAGTAGATATGCACTAGGGAGGTTTAGGAATAAAGTAGAATTGATTCCAAGAGGTTTCCCAAGTTCTCAATGGCTCATTTTTATCAAGTTTGAACATCTTTGACATGTGGAGGACAACTTGCATAGAGTGGAATATGGAAACTAGGCAAATAAGACAAAAATGGATTAATTAATGTCTAAGGTAGCTAACTATGGCTTGATTATTCTAACACCCCCCCTTAAGCTTGACTTATGAGTAAAATATCAGAAAACTATAGGGCCTAGAAACGAGGCTTAGTCACCCTTTACATACTGCATGTCCATTTAAACAAGGATAGAGGTGAAACCCAGTGGGAAAAATCCTCCCTTAAACATGGACAATAAAACAAAATTTGGAAATATTGTCAAAAATCATGCTTCACAGCATGATCAGCAATCCCTAGTAGTGATTTGAGATCGATGGATGTCTTCTCACAAAAAAAATTGGTGAAGATGTTTGCTACTTGTTTTGAAGATGCATAGAAGAGTAGGTGAAAGTTGTCTGATGTAGTGCATATGGATCTCAATGTGTTTGGTTCTCTGTCTCTAAATTGGATCATTGTAGATTCGAATGGTACTCTTATTATCACAATATATAGTAGTTGAGTATTCTTATTCAAATCCACACTCACCAAGTAACCCCTGCAACCATAAACATTGAGTTGTTGCATTTACAACTCCTCTGTACTCTGCTTCTGTAGATGAGAGTGCAATGGCACTCTGTTTCTTGCTTAACCGGCTGATTGGTCCTTCAACAAGCATGAACACATATCATAATGTTGAATTTTGATTCGTGTTGTCACCTACCCAATCACTGTTAGTAAACCCAATCAAATCAAGATCATATTTAGCTTTGTAGAAGATCCCATGAGTCCTTGTTCCATGAACAAAGTTAAGTATTCTTTTGGCTGCTCTCCAATGGATCTCATGAGGCTGATCCATGTATCTTGAAACCACACTTACTGCATAATAAATATCAGGTCAAGTATGTGTAAGGTACAACAAACACCCAATCAGTTGCCTATAGAGTGTATTATTTACCGTAGGAGAAGAACCTACTTCTTCAAGCTCAACTCCTGAAAGGAAGGGAGTCTTATTTAGCTTGCAATATTTCATGTTGAAATTGTTCAGAAAATCCAAAGCATACTTGGACTGATGTATTTTTATTCCATGTTTGGTTTGAGCAATATCAAGACCCAAGAATTGGCTCAATAACCCCAAATCAGTCATAGAAAATGCATGGTTCATGGCATCCTTCAAGGAGGCAATTTCATTCTTTGAGCTTCTTGTAATCAGAAGGTCATCCACATACAAGACAATAATCATCAAAGAACCATGAATCAGCTTCAAATAAACATTAGGATTATACTTTCATCGAACAAAACTCAATGATAGAAGAAAGCCATCAATCTTGGCATACCAAGCACTGGGGGCTTGCTTAAGCCCATACAATGATTTCTTTAGCCTGCACACAAGATATGGATTAGTAACAAATCCTTGAGGATTCTGCATGTAAATATATTCAATAATATCTCCATTCAGTAAAGCACACTTCACATCCATGTGATGTACCTCCCACTGCTTCGAAGCTGCAATGGCTAAGGCTAGCCTGATGGAGTCCATCTTTGCCATTGGTGCAAAGGTCTCATTGTAGTATATAGAATGTACCTATGAGTAGCCCTTGGCTACCAATCTTGCCTTATATTTCAAATGTGAACCATCAGCATCAAAATTAGTTTTTAAATCCCACTTACATTGAACTAGCTTCCTCCGTGGGGGAAGATCAACCAGCTCCCAAGTGTTGTTATTCTTGAGTGAGATGAAGTCTTCTTTCATGGATATTTTCCATATTGGATCATGTACTACATATTCATATGTCTGTGGGTCTGATTCAACCATCAGATAGTGTTTCTCCACAAGCAAAGGGTATTTCATACATAGGGCACTCTCAAACTGAGATCTAGGCCTCCTAGAATCACTAGGATTTCCAGCTAGTTCCCCAGCTGCATGAATGGTATTTGCTGCCCATTTTCATCTTGTAGGACTATTAGGATATGAAATTAAATCATCATTATCATACATATCAAAATCATAAAACTCATTTATCTCTTCATTTACATTCAGTGGTTCTGGTGGTGAAGAAGACTCTCCAACTTCAACTACTGCTAAAGGCTCTTCTTGGAACTGAACACTCCTTTCAATGAAGGATTTGTTTGTGTTCAAATTGATCAGATTGTACTTTTTTGAATTTTCAAAGTACCCAACAAATAGACACTCTTGGCTTTGGTTCTGCAAAGCCTTCCTCTTTTCTGTTGGAATTCTAGTCCAAGCCCTTGAGCCAAAAATATTGAAATGGGTCACATCTAGCTTGTGCCCACTCCATGCTTCGAAAGGAGTCATACCATCAAGATGTTTATGAGGAACCCTATTCTAAATATAGGATGCGTATTTTATAGCTTCGGCCCAAAACTTTGGTGGCAAAGTCTTAGCCTCCATCATGCAGGTTGCCATCTCTTTCAGTGATCTGTTCTTTCTCTCAACAACACCATTTTGTTGTGGTGTGTAAGGGATTGAATGATGCATATGAACACCTACATCTGCACAATATTGAATGAACTCAGACTTTACATACTCACAACCATTGTAAGATCTGACGTTCTTGAGTTTCCTCCCAGACTGGTTTTCAACCAAGGCCTCAAAGACTTTGAAGAGGCCAAAAACTTTAGACTTGTGTTCCAGGAACTAAACCCAACAGTACCTAGAAAAGTCATCTATGAATGTCAATGGATATTTGTCCTGACATGTTGACATATGAGTAAATGGGCCAGCAACATCACTGTGTATCAACTCACGAGGTGTAGAGGCTCTTTCATGACTAGCTTTCTCAAATTTATGCTCTAGGTGTTTTTCTAAGTGACAACCTTGACAGACTCCTTTGGAAAATTTAATCTTTGGTAACCCTATGACCATTTCTTTTTCACTAATATCAGAAAGATACTTATAGTTAATATGGCCAAATCCTTCATGCCAAAGCTTGCTTGCCTCATTCGCATGAATCAGAAGAGCAGAGGGGTTTGAGTAGGGTAGAAAATGTGAAAACATGTATACCTTCGAAGTGTGATTTGCAACTCATTTTGCAATGACTTTACCACTTGATATCTATGTGATCTCAAGTTCATCAGGGGAGAATATGACCTTCTTTGGAGACCCTGTGTGGGTCATTTGATACACTGATAAGAGTTTAGAGGCAAGACCTGGAACATACAATACATTGCTGAACTTACCATGGTCAAGATCAATCCTCCCTTTTCCCAAACTTTCAGTGAGAGAGTCATCTCCTAGTACTATTGGTGGACCTTTCGACATGTCAAGAGAGGTGAATTCCACCTTTGTTGAAACCATATGTCTTGAATCTCGAGAATCTATGATGAAACTAGGTGAGCTTGATGTGCCAGCAACCAATGCATGAACTCTCTCTCTCTCTATGTTCTGAATTTGATCCTCCTTCCCTGTTATTTGAGCTATCAAGAAGGCAGATGTTATTCTTCTCTAGGAGTTGGGTCAGCATGTCAATTTGCTTCTCCATGCAGGAGATTTCAATATGATTTCCCTGACTGTAGTATGCGCATTTGCTCATTTCTCCTTTGTTCTTCTTCTTCTGGGGGTTCTTCTTGGAACCTTGGGGCTCCTCTGGAAACTTGTTCTTGTCTCTCTTTTGCTCAGGTGGCTTCTTATCTTTCTTCTTTTCTTTTTAATCCACCCTCAAATCTCCAGCAACTAGATATTGGAATTTGGAAGGTTTGATGGTGCCCATCATCACCAGTTTATCTTGTTCTTGTGCGAGGGATTCCATGAAATATGCAAGTTTAGGCATCTTCCAAGCTCGATCTGTCAACTTGGTGGCATGGAAGGTCAAAACAAACACTTAATAGTTAAGGCCAAGTTTCGATATTATGGCCAAAACTAGTTGCCCCTCCCTCTTTTCGATTCCACACTGTTTTAGCTGCAAAACAAGGGATTTAAACTTGGAAAAATAGAGTTGCAGGGATTCGAAGCTGTTGGGACTCAAGGAGATCAATTCATTCTTGATTTGATGTCCTCTCATCTCATATATTTTACCAAAAATATCAACAATATTCTCCCATACTTCATTTGGTGATGGCAATCCATCAAGATGGAAAATGAGGTCTATGGATATGCTCAGACATAGGAGACCATAGGCCTCATCCCTCCTGTTGTGCCATTTAATTTTCTCTATAGCTGCATTGGTATCTACTTCAATTGCCATAGTCACCCTGTAGAGGCCTTCCACTCTTAACAGTATCTCCATCTCTGCTTTCCATTCAAATAAATTAAATGGAGTCAAGATGATCTTCTGAGATTGATCCATAGCTCAG
This sequence comes from Pseudotsuga menziesii, assembly GCA_001517045.1. Taxonomy (NCBI): domain Eukaryota; kingdom Viridiplantae; phylum Streptophyta; class Pinopsida; order Pinales; family Pinaceae; genus Pseudotsuga; species Pseudotsuga menziesii. The sequence goes on from LPNX010928650.1 coordinate 334,869, forward strand.
AAATTGTCCCTTGAGTCAGCAAAATGCTCCCAGTCAAGATGTCACACCTGCAATAGCAATATCGAAGGAGATAAATAAATATACAAAGGCTCTGATACCATGTGGAAATTGAACCTAGGTGTTAGAACAAATGCACTCACAAAAATTGCTAATCAAACATGCAAATTACACACAAAGGAGACTGAATATGGAGCAGAAAACTAATCTGTATTGAATAAGTGTACAATATAGAATATGATATATTATCTATGATATTATTCAGAATGTGACTTGAAATTGTAAGGGTTTACAGACTCAGATTGGGCCAGATCCTCTAATAATAGGAAGAGTACTTCATGATATTGTTTCAGTCTCGGTTCTGCAATCATTTCCTGGTGCAGTAGGAAGAAGAAATCAGTAGCTTTTAGTACTGCAGAGGTCGAGTATATAGCTTCTAGTTCAGAAGCTCAAGAATCAGTTTTCCTTTGTAAGCTTCTTCCAAGATTGTTTGGCTAGATTCCAGAGCTAACCTTGATTCACTATGATAACCAGAGCTTTGTGCAGATGTTAGTGAATCATTTATTTCATGACAATTCAAAGAACATAGAGATTTGGTATCACTTCATACGTGATATGGTGCAAAAAGGTGCGGTTAAGATATAGTATATTTCGACAGATGAACAGACTGCAAATGTTCTCACCAAGCCTCTTCCCATGGTGAAATTTGAAGCCTTTCGCTGGAGACTTGGAGTAGAAGGGAACATATCCCTCCTTGAGAGGGAGAGATGACTAAGAGACACTTACCATACCCTTTCCTAGGTACCTCTACTTGTCCATATTCCCATCCATGTATGGGAGAAATCCCATTGGCATATGAGATAGATAGGTAGTATATGGTCGGGTTCACACAGGTGCCTCTGCTCGTCCAGGTATGGGAGAAATCCCATCGATAGATGAGTCAGATAGGTAGCAGATGGCCTTGTGATTACATAGGTACATCGAATCATTTAGGTTCTCAGCCAGGTATGGGAGTACCCCATCGATGGATGAGGCAAACAGGTAGTAGATGGTTGTGCGTGTGTGCTCATCCATAATCTCTAGCGAGGTATGGAAATATTCCATTGGAAATAGAGACGGATAGGTAGCATAATATTGTCTCTTAGACATCCATATAGAAAAAATTCATAAAGAAAACCTTCAATACATTTAGATATGATGGAGATAGTATATAAGTACAAATGAAACCCATATGATCATGATGTTGATGAATACCAAACAATACCTTCCTTGTTGAGAGGGAGTGCTGGAGTTTGTGCAACTTCAGAAGCTATTCTTATTGTCCTCCTTTTGGAGTTGAACTTGTTGTAATCAATCATACAAACCCTAGAAAGAACAATGTAAACCTTCTAGTGAAAAGCGAGCAATAAAAGAAATAAAATACAAAATTATATTACTCCCCAAAGTGAAGTCGGTCCCAGTTAAATTTTTAGTGGGAAAATGGATAAATAGGAGGCGTCGTTCATCATTATTACACACAGCAACTCAGAGAAGTGCATAGTTTTTTGGAAGAGAGAGAAGCTCGTATACACTCTAGAAGAAGGTTATTTTTAGGGTTTCCATATTTGGAAAGAATTTCCATATTTTTCTTTTTCTTTCTTCATTGTACTCTAATATGAGAATTATTATCTCTAGATGAAGGTTGCTGGGTTTTCTCCAATTGGGTTTCCTAGGTGAAAAATGCTCATGTTATTGTTCTTTGCTTTGTATATATTCTAGTGATCATATTGATCAATGCAATTAAGATGTACTGCTATAATATTAAGAAAATCTAATATGCAGAATCAGTGATCTGGAATACTTGGTATATGCTTATGCATGTTATGGTAAATCCAAATTCTGTTAATTACCCGTTTTGTGCTTGGCGTTGGAACACAGTCGATTCCATGGGAATAAAACTCACTACGTTTTTGTTTTTAACCGGTGAATCACCCATGAACTCATGACATATTGAGTTAGGGTAATGGCAGTCGAAAGATCTGGAATAAAAATAAAAAAATAGACAACGTGCCCTAGCTCGAGAGGTATGCATCTTCCAAGGAACTTTGGAGTGTGATTTCTTTCCACTCTGTGAAAAGTCTTACCCTATAAATAGGAAATACATAATAACAATACTATGGGTGAATACCATAGGTAGAAAAATACTATAGGTCACCTAACTGTTCGATTTTTATAATTCAAGCTAGCATTATGATCTTAGGATCTTTAACTGAGAGAATAACATGCACAGCAATAAAACACAAGAGACAAGAGAGACAAATAATTTTCCTCAGGGAAATCATAAAGGAGAAAACCCCGCAACTTCCTTAGTGATAGAATCGACACCAAAAGTAAAACATGAAAACATAAAGATGATCTCCCGATAGCAGTAGTCCCTCTCTTGTCCCAACAACTTCTCCTCTCGCTCATGCACCCCGATGAGTGATTCTGTGTGTGATAAATAGAGAGGCTCACTCTCCATTTGTATTCTTTCATTCACTTGAAACCCACTACAACATGTTGTCCTCACTTAACAATTACTTACTAGAGCCGACATCTCTAGGAGTGTCTAATAACCCCAGTGCCCCACAACTTGTGGGGACTTTGCCTCCTGTGACCAACAAGGAGGGTTATCCTTAAAACAATGGTGGGGACTGATGCCCTGACTTACAATGACTCACCTAGGGTTGAATTCTCTAGGATATTCTAATAACCCTAGGGCCCCACAAATGCGGGGACTTTAACCCTTGAACAATAGGAGGGTTACCCAAAATGAATTGACATGACTTGTTCACATTATAGAAACTCCCGATCGAAACATCGGGGCATGACATGACTCAATTACATTAAAAACACACCCCGAAATAACCATTGGGGTATAATACATAATATATACAAGTGAATACACTCCGAAGTTACAATTACATTAACACTCCCTCTTAACTAGGAAGGTATTCTCTCGACACAATTTATCAGTACAAGTCTTCTTCTCTGTATCATCTGGATCATCATTGAATCCTCGTAATCTTCATGTCATCTTCATCTTCAAGTCATCTTCATCTGTATCTCAATCATCACTCGATCGGGATCATCATCATTGGAACAATATCACTAGATCTGGATCATCACTATTGGATCATCATCATTGGATCAACACAGGTGCTATCTCATGATTCTTCTCGTCATAGTAAGTTCTACAGAACCAACCCTTTTTCATGTTGGTTGTAGGTCTAGCCTCCATGTAGGTCTTCTTCGGCGCTTATATCTGAGCCTAAGTCATAATGGCCCACCTAGCACTTATATCTAATCATGTAGGAACCAATCCTATAATTATATCAGAAAGGCATGCCCAACACTCACATCTGACCATGTGGGAACACATCCCACAACCCTGTCAAAAAGGCCTAACACTCACATCTGACCATGAGAGGAACCAATCCAACATTCATGTCAGAAAGGCTCTGCACTTACATTTGACCATGCGAGGAACCAATCCAACATACATGTCAAAAAGGATCTGCACTTACATTTGACCATGGGAGGAACCAATCCAACATACATGTTCGAAAGGGCTCTACACTTACATCTACCCATGCGAGGAACCAATCCAGCATGCATGTAAGAATGGCTATGCACTTACATCTACCCATGCAAGGAACCAATTCAGCATGCATGTCATAAGGGCTCTGCACTCACATCTGATCATGTAGGAACCAATCCTATAGTCACATCAGAATGGCCCTCAGTCGTAGACTGAGCTTTCCTCGTAACTGACCAGGTGCCTCCATTCCAAGAATGAAAACAAACCTTATATATGATCAAGTGGGAACCAATCCCTCAATCACATCAGAATGGCCATGGGCTCATATCTTATCATGTAATACTACATCTTACAGTCATATCAGAAAGGCCCTCAGCGTTAGACCGATTATTCCTAGTAACTAACCAAGAACCTCCATTCAAAGAATGACAACAACCCTTATATCTGATCATGTAGGAACCAATCCTACAGTCATATCAGAATGGATCAACACTCATATCTGACATGGAAGGAACCAATCCTCTCACCATGACAGAATGGCTCAGCCCTTACATCTAACCATGGAAGGAACCAATCCTCTCACCATGTTAGAATGGCTCACAGACTCATCCCTTCCCCTTGGAAGGACCCTCGATCTGGAGAAAACCAAGATTCTCCTTGAAGTACTCAAACTTCACTCTGGCTAATGGCTTCATCAACACATCAGCTATATGTTCATCCATCACAACATACTGAAGCTTCACTGCTCCTCTCCGCACCATATCCCTGATATAGTTATACTTGATCTCGATATGCTTCGACTTGTCATGGAACACCGAGTTCTCCAAAAACTTCACACAACTTTGGTTTTCACAATGTATACAACTAGAATCCATCTAGAGATCAAACAAATCAGACAGTAGCTTCATCAACCATACTGCCTTACAACTAGTTGAACAAGTTACGACATGCTTCAGCTGTACTCAATGCTACACAGGATTGCTTCCTGCTAAACCAAGATATCACACATGATCCCATACTAAAGCAACACCGTGAAGTGCATTTCCTACCCAATCTGAATCAACATAACCTTCCAGGTTAATCTTTTGATTTTCCTCATACTTAAGGCCATAATCAACTATACCCCTTAGGTACCTTACTGCATGCTTTGCAACCATTATGTGAACATGTCTCAATGTGTTCACGAGAAATAAAATATCTGGTCTTGTATTCGTGAGGTACATCAAGGACCCAATCATCTAACGATACATCGTAGCATCAACTATCTCTGATGAATCATCACTCAATAGCTTCATGTTCGATGCCATAGGTGTGGTCCTGGCCTTGTAGTCCATCATCCTAAAACTCTTCAGGATCTCTACTGCATACTTCCCTTGTCCACACCTCCATTTCTACAAAATAGTGCATCGACACATAACAGGAGCATCATTGGTCTTCCTCCTTCTACCTTGAAGCAAAGGTTGGAATCCACTTTACTCTCAGTAAAGCCTAGAGTCATCAGTAATCTGTCCATCCTGTCGTACCATGTCAAACCCTAGGATCTTCTACAGTCACTCCATCTGAAGCATCATACTCCCTCTGTCTTCTGTACTCTATGCACTGAAACATTCTTTATTGGAGTGCAAGCATCTTCCTCCGCTACTAATATTCTATGTATCCATCTAGGGTCACTAGATACCAAGATCCTCTATCTTTGAAATCGTTCTTCTCACACCCATCTGTGAGCTTGTCATCCTTTATGAACCTTGTAGCAAAGGTTCATATCTTCATCAAGATCCTCAAGTGTGTGTTATCCCATGGGTGTCTTCTGAACTTGTGCAAGGCCTTCTTTCATTTGCACACATGATTCTTCCTATCATGTGTCTCAACTCCCACTAGCTGCAAATGTCTCTTCGTATTCTATGCCTTCTTTTCATGAGAAGCCTCGTGCTATGAATCTTGCCTTGTATCCCATGATGTTTCCATCTACTACATGATGGAACTATGAACTTTGCTTCATGTATCGATACTGCATTCTAGACATCATTCTTCTTGAACTAGTCTTCCCTTTCTTCTTGGAAGGTTCTGCATCAATGATGCCACTGCATTCGTCGTATTATTTTTCATCTTGAACTGTCATTACTTGTTCTTCGGACAAGTCTCATTCTTCTTTTCTTGTAGGAAATTATGTATGCGGTCTTTCCTACAAGTCAAATGCATTTGTATGTTTAGAAACATTTCATAAGGAATATTCATATTGTCTAGTTCTTATGCATATATATATGATCATGCAACTACTTTATCCAATACAACATTCATCCATATCTCATAGAAACGTTTCTAGATGCCTTCCATCTCTACCAATACAACATTGAGATTGTCCACTAAACCAATATGTCAGCGAAGAGGTTTCATTCTATATAAGTAGCAATGGAGATTGTATAGCACCATGAGCTACTTACCCATCACATGCATATTAGTAGTATACTGTCATTAATGCATAATACATTAACTGAATATAAACAAATGCATAACAAAACAATATCATGAAATGACAATTGAATACTTATCTTTATTTGTTTCCTGGGTAGACTCATTATTGAGCCTTCAACTTCATCGTCTTCTTCATTCATAGTAGCATTGTTTCTTATCCAAATGCTAAGGTGGATAAGAGGTTCTTCAAGAGTTGAGTTCTTCATATTCCTCGTCACTTGAGGGATCTTCTTTGGATGGTGAGAGCTTGATATTTAGTTTCTCCCATCTTCTTTTCTATTATTATTAGTTGAGCTTCTTCTTATATGTGCTCTTCCCAGAGTCTGTTGAAAGTAATCCCTTCCTTATAGCACACATTCTTTTAATGAATGAATCCCATGATCTTGGGAGGCCATTCAAGTTGGTTATCACCACTTATGCATTCTCCACTTCTTCTTCTTCCACTTCAAGTTGTTCTCTGATTTTAGAGACCCATGTAAAGTATGACTGTATGGTCTCTGCATTCTGGATCTTCACATTCTTCAACTGTTTTCTCAAAGTCATATTATGATTTATGTTCTTCCCTTCAAATAGCTTGGTCAATGAATCAAACATCTTCGGTGTCTTTAGAGAAGAAACTTGTGGCACAATGTGATCTATGATTGAATCAACAATGATCATCTTGGCCTTGACCAAGTTCTTCTGGTGTAAGGCTTTTAGCCTCATCTCCCTCTGGAACTGGAACCTCTCTACTCATGTAGGTGTCCAATTCATTTTTTTGAGAGAGATCAAATACTTCCATGCTTGGAAGTTGTTAAATTCACCAATATTATCATCAAGCTGACGTGATACATCACTTTGAAATGATAACCTTAAATGCAAATATCAAAAGATTAAATCTTACCGATTTGAGGTGTCCGTCCTGGTTCTGGAGCTAGCTGATCTAGGGTTTTTGTCAGAGAAACCCTGTTTTCAAAACTTGGAATATTTTAGATATGATTGGATAGAAATATAGATCTCTTCAAGTTGAGCTATCTAGTGTACTCTTTTTGTTAAAACAATGGAGGGAAGCTCCCAGAACAGGAAGCCCTAGTCTTCCAATTTCTTCTGCAGAAATATCTATTACTGTTTCTATGGTATCTCTGAAATTACTGCTCCTCTGTGTGTGAAATTTCACAATAGGGTAGCCTCACATGTCCCTGTTACAACACTATAGGTTTCATCAAAATTGGTCTCACCAATTGGGACTTATGATCATTTTCCCAAGGTGACCTGTTACAGGACTGTTTAGCACAACAAAGTTGTACAGATTGCCACATGTCATTGTTTCAACTTCTAGGACTAAAATTCAGACCACAGAACATACAGTCTGTTCCCTTTCTGAAACATCTTCAAAAATTTCATTTTGACCTTTGTAGCCAAATATATAGCAATTATCCCCAGGTGTCCTGTTTAGGGATGAATCGTGGAAGAGGTTGGAACCCTAACTTGTAGGGATCATATCTCTCAGAATATAGTGAATCTGAGGATGAATTTTGGAAACAGTGTACATCAGCATTTTATCTTTGACCTCTGCAATTTCCACTCCTGAGCCTTCTCCAATCCTGAGATCTAGTGAATGTACCAAAACTTATCAGTTTTAGTATTTAGGGTTTTTTCAGCTCGGGGTCAAACTAGGGTTTGACTTTACCGGAGTTTCACCCGACCAAAAATCTTGATCCAAGTCTCTAGTTTTAGTGCATATTTTAGGCTGAAATATGTTACTGCTGAGTGCAGGGTGTTTGACTGATTCATTGGACTAGTCTACTGTTTTTATGCTCCACCATTTCTCAACCAAGAAGACCAGGAATAGGCTCGGGGGTCTTGAGGAAGCGTTGTCTGAGCGCTCTCCAGGAGTTTGGTAGGGAGGAATGACCTCCTAAGGCTGTTGTTGTCTACCCTAATCAGGTTCGACATTATTTTGTTTTATTTTGTTAGATAGTTAAATTTGAATCCGACTCTTAAATGAAGGTTGAATATTCAGTTGTAAAATGTTAGAGTTAGTAATATTTTAGATTATTGAAGAAATGAATCTGAAATAGTAATGTGTTAAGATGGAAAATAATTCTAATCTGTGTTTTCACACACCTGGAAGGACCAGGCCGTACTCCAACACAGATACAGTATTTACAGTAGATGAAGAAAATGTTAAGAGGCTGAATAGAATAGATGTGGTTCTGCATTTCATAATAGCAGAGTAATTTATTTCACTATGTAGGTTATTATTAAAAGAACAGTAATCTTGTAATCTATGTTTATTGTTTTTACAAGATTATTTATGTAAATATACTGGAAAAGAAAGAGAAATAATCTAGTACAGGGAGAAGGATTAATATGTTAAGAAAATACCCTAGTAAATAAGATGTTGTGTTTAGAGATAGTAGATTATTATTTTTATTTTAAGTTAAAGTATGCTGGAGGATAAACTGTGTTATGATAGATATATATATTCTTTTGTGTTTACTTAGTAACAAATTGTAATGCAGTAGAAGAATCACAGTCAATCTATATTGTTTATATTCGGTTAAGTAAAGAAATAAACTACTAATCATATAGTTTATTTACTAATAATATCAACTAAACTAAAAATAACAATTATTATAAATTAAGAAGGGTAATGTGAAAAGTATAAAAATTATAAAGAACAAGCTAGTTACAGAATCTATGCTTATCTTTCCAAATAACTCTAGTAAAATTCTTTCTATCATCTCAGTAGATAAAAACAATAAGAATATGATAATAACTAATATGAAAATAAATATACATCTATGTAAAGAACTATTCTATAATTATCAATAGGTTTATACCTACAAAACTAAACTACACGGTCAAAACCCTAAACTAAATATATTGTTTCAAATAAAAACAAATAAGTTATAATCCATTATTTTGGATCATTACATCAATAAACAATTAAACTACTATAGACTGGTTACAGTCCTTACTACAAATATATGTACAAATACAATTTAAAGATATTACAATACACACCTGTAATAATATTAACTTAAACAAATTAAACAAGTAACAAAACCTATTTTAAAAGAATTATTTAAACAAGGGTTTCATTCAGGAAAACTCTAGCTCCTATTTCCTGAGCAAACAAGTAAAATAAATTACACTATGAATGAGTTATAGTCTTAAAATATTAACAATAATCTATTACAAAATAGAATAAACACTAAAATCCTTTATTCATAGTCGAATAGGGGAAAAACCCTAATTTACACAAAGTCACAAAATCGTATTACTACAAAATGAGTCTAAGCTTGAAAGAAGTCTTTTTAAAACCATTGTATCGCAATGACATGCCATAAGGCTAAATTTTATTAACTAATTACAACACCCATCTCATGGTCGGGACTACCCATTGACTTAGCGAGGGTTTGAAGACATAATAAAAGCAACAAAAACTTTTAAAAAGAAAGTGCATAGCTAATGGTGAAGCCGAACAAGTTTCCAAGCTCAGGGTTACACCATCAACAACCCGATTACAAGCAAGGTAAAACCCAATCGATAAACCCAGGGCTTATCGAAATGGAGCCACAAGCCCTCAAAGAAAACCAGCAATGTCTTCATTCTCGGTTACAAGCATAGTAACATTTTTTTGCAAGAAGAAATGACACTGTGTGTCAGTTACATAACCCTTTCATTATTATAAACCCTATTGTAAAAACAACTATGCTGTAAATATTCTAAGTTGAAAATAAAAACAAATTATTTACCTTAATAAAGAGAACAAACAGTATAGAGACAGGACTATTACGAACAGCAAAGTATGCATCTAAATCTTTGAACCCTGCGATGATGGTGAAGCATAACCAACAACAAGAAAAAGCTTAAATTCCCACCGCAATGACATGCCACAGTGAAGCAAGATGGAGCTACGAACAGGCTGCAAGTAAGTGCAAAGCAAAACCAATAAACTCTTGCAGATTAAAAACCCACAGTTAAGGATTTTGGCAACAAGACCGATCACCGAAGGCTTCAACAACATTAACCTAAGACTCAGAGCAAACTGGATCAGGAAGGAGCTCACGACCGCCAAGAAAATCTTGCAGAGTGGCCTGAAGACTAGCGTGAAATGCGGAGGGAAAATGATAAAGGGTTAGGGTTGCAATGGTCTTATATCTCCAGTTCATGGACAGGAGATGACCATGTGCCCTCCAATAAATCAAACCATGCATCGGTCGATACCCAAAGTCACCTACATTTCCAATCATCTGAATTATTTACATAATTATTTTTTATCAAACATTGCATAAGCAATTATGTATGCATATATAATATCCCATTGTTAATCATATAACATGTATATCATAATGTTTGCTAGCTTCGATATTGGCGTTTGGGTAAAACAATGATTTCTTAATGTTGACCTAATGAAAGATTGGTAACCACTTAATCATTTGCTTAATCCTGAAATCCATCATGCTTAGAATCTTTCAAACTATAAGTAGATTTATATGCTTGTAAACATTGTTGAATATGCATGTTTATAACCCTTTTTAAAACCAACAATTCAAATCGTGATAAATTATAGAGTTGGATAGCATGGTAAAGAGAATAGTTATGACTTTTACAAAGTTCCACTTTGGTTTAAAACTTTCATAGCCACAAGTTGCTTCTCAACTTGTCAATGCTAGAAGTTTACCATATTTGAGTATGTTGGACTAGTTAGTTTTGTGATTATACAAGATAACCTGTACTTCTTATAAGGTGGAAATTTTTTATCGTAATAAAAAGAGCTACCATAATAGTTGTTCTAAACATTAACTTAATGTAAGAAAAGCATTATGTTAATAATAAGAATTAAAATGGAATAATCTTACTCAAGTCCATAATCATTGGTACAACATTGATTGACTTAGATTTAGGAAGTAAGGAAAACAATTGTCCAGGTGAAACAATGCAGTTGATTTTACACTAATCAAGCTTATAATATCAAGAAGTTTTATAGGCAGTAAGTTTCCTTACAGAATGTAAATATTGATCAGTTTGGTACTTAAGTAAATAATACAATAAGGTATATGATACAATAGTACATGTAGTACGACATTGACGAGGAAGTTAATAACCTGTTAGTGAGAAACTGATTTGTACATATAAGTAATACATTGATACTTACCATAACTACTAAGTTAAAAATGAAATTTAATTTATTCTATTGAGAATATTTACTATAAGTATTGATGGAAGCTCTTTCATGAATAAAAACCAATAGTACAATAAGTAGAACATTTGCAAGATAAGCATGTTAAAATAGAAATTAATATGCAACAAAGAATACGAGCTTAGATTTCACAGTATGTATCATTGGTGTCACTAAGTTTGATAAAGAAAGGAACTCATTTATTTGAACTTTTCTTACAAGAAAAACTAGAGAAAATAAACTACTTTACCTCATTGAAGTTGCTTGGAATTTATTAGCTTATTTTACTAAGCATATTAATTGCAAATAGAAACACTTCTTGATACTTTTTGAATTTAAAACGTCTACTTGTTCGATCATACCTGTAAACCTGTAAGAACTCGTAATCTTTCTGCATTAGCATAAATGATAAGTAAGCCCAAGATTCAAAGTTAGATTCCACCTATTTTCCATAAAGAAGAATCATTAGTAAACTGAAAGACAACCGTATGCAAGCAAATCTTATTTACGTTACTAAAAGGAAACTGCTTAGTTAACGTAGTTTGAAAATGTGTAATACTAATCATTGGACTATTTCATTTTCCGCTAACCCTTAGCTGTTAGTAAACCGCAGATTCAACATTTTATGTTATCTCAAAATTTTAATTTTTTGTGAAAATTTGGGGTTTTGACATGTGGTATCAAAGCACAAGGTTCAAACACTAGGTCTTGATGAAGCCCAACTAGATTTAAAAAAAAAAGTGATTTGAATTATTATGCTGATGTATTTTCTTTTAAATGTTATTCAACAGAGAAATTGTTTCTGAAGTTTAACAAACAGGTATGGAAAGGCTGGAGGAATATGCAGAGGAAGAATCTTCATTTACTGAACCAGAAAACTTACCAAGAGATCCTATACCAAAATATTTAACCACTAATTCCTCAGAACTGTTACAAACAATAAAAGACTTAAAATCGAAAATGGAATCAGTTAAACGAGAGAATGAAAGGATTATGAGAGCTCAGGAGGAGCTGAATCAGATCCTAATAGAAAGATTTCAATCTGAGGGTAGGGGTAAAAGAGTTGAATCGAAAGATACAAGTCATCAACATAAATTTAAAAAAGATGAAACAGGCTAAAAATGAAAGTAGTTCATCTTCAGAGGTGTTTGGTGAACAACAAAATTTCCATTCTACTAGTGACAGTAGTGATGACAACCATTACACTAAAAAGAGAAAATACAAACCTTATGAATAAATTTCTGGGGAATTCAAAAAGATAAAACCACCAACATTCAATGGAGAGACTGAGAAGGGAGAGGAAGCAGAATCCTCGTTATCTGGGATGAAGAAGTACTTCCAAATATATAATTATTCAAACCAATTAAAGGCTAGAATGGCTATCAACAATCTCTCAGAAAAGGCTGACATTTGGTGGCAGGACTTGAAGAGAGTGAAGGGAATAAAAGAGAAGAATGTAAATTGGAGTACCTTCAAGAGGTACTTTAAAAACAAATTTATGTCTAAGCAATACTATGAAGAGAGAGAAAAAAAATTTTATGAGCTTAAATTAGGATCAATGACTATGAAATATCTAAACAACAAGTTTTTATGTCTACTTAGGTATGTGCCATACCTTGTAGATGAAAAACCAAAGGTACAATGATTCCTCATCTATCTACCTTATCATATTAAGGACATGATTGAGTATGACAATCCAAAGAATTTGGAAGAAGCCATGAGGAAAGCCAACTTCTATTATCAACATAATCGGAAGAAGGAAAGCATGGCGAACTAGAAGGCCAAGAAAAACAATAATCATTGTGATCAAAAGAAGAAAGAATTTGTGCCCAACAGAAATTCTAAGAACAATAAGGCCTGAAATTTTCCTAACAAGAATTTCCAAGGGAATAAGAATAATTCACCAAGCAATCAGAATAATTTCAAGGGTAAAGAATTTGCTAATAACCATGGTAATTATACCAAGAAATTTGAACGCAAAGAACCTATAAAATGTTGGGAGTGTAATGGCCCACATTATGCCTCAGTCTATCCTAATCAGAAAAAGACTATCATAAATATTCATACTATACAGGAGGAGATGTCTATTGAAGAATTAGCGAGGACTATGCCCAGAATCAATGTAGCCTTGTAGAATCGACAAGCATAATATCAAACTTCCATGGTGGAAGTAGAAAGTATGTTAAACCAAACCCCTATAACTATTTTAATTGATCCAGGAGCTATTCTCAGTTATATTTCACCTAAAATGGTAGAAAAATGTAAGTTACCTATTGAAAAATTTGAAAATTCTTGGTTAGTTCAATTAGCCACTAGTGTTAAAAGGAAGGTAACTTGTTTTGTAAAAGAATGTGCAGTAGTTATGGATCATTTTGAAATTGTTGTAAAGATTAATGTATTACCTCTTGGTTCTTATGACATACTCATTGGTATGGATTGGTTAGAACAACATAGGGTAATTAAAAATCGTTATGATAAAATCTTTGCGTGTTTAAACAGTGATAGAAAACTAGTAAGTGTAAAAGGAATCCCTAGAAAAACCACCATAAAGCATATTTCTGCTTTGCAGCTTAAGAGAGATGTTAGGAAGAGTTGTAAAGCTTATGCAGTAATAATAACTAATGAGGAGAATATAAATAAGTTAGATAAATTAAAATTGGAAGACATACCAGTCTTAAGCGAATATGTTGATGTATTTCTGGAACAAATTTCGATACTACCTCCAAAAAGGGAACTGGATTTTACCATTGAGTTGGTACATGGTGCAGTACCTAGCTCAAAGGCCCCTTATTGAATGAACATACTTGAACTTAATGAATTAAGGTCACAATTAAAAGAACTTATTGATAAAAAGTATATTCGACCTAGTGTGTCTCCCTAGGGGACACGTGTCATCTTCGTTAAGAAAAAGGATGGAACCATGCGACTTTGCATAGATTACCATCAGTTGAATAAGATGACCATTAAAAATCGATACCCGTTGCATCGCATAGATGATCTATTTGATCAACTATGTGGAGCCATGGTGTTTTCAAAAATAGATTTAAGGTCTGGATATCATCAAGTTAGGATTAAAGATGAAGACATCTTTAAAACAACTTTTAGAACTCGATATGGCCATTATGAGTTTGTCGCCATGCCATTCAGGATTACTAATGCCCCAGCTGTTTTATTTGTTTAATGAACAATGTTATGCATAAGTATTGAGATAAGTTTGTAGTCGTGTTCGTCAACGATATATTAATCTATTCAAAAACTGAAGAAGAACATAAAAAACATTTAAAAATTGTTTTGCAAGAGTTACAATATCATCAACTCTTTGCAAAGTTTAGTAAATGCGATTCCTTCAAAGATAAGATTCAGTACTTAGGTCATGTGGTGACTAAGGAAGGGATTTCAGTGGATCCCGAAAAGATAAAGGTGATCGAAGATTGGTCAGTTCCTAAGGATGTAATTGATGTTCGATCGTTCATGGGAATTACCAGTTATTGCCGGAGGTTCATTGATGGTTTTTTGTGAATCACAAACCTAATAACTTTTTTGCAGAAGAAAGGAAAGAAATTTGATTAGAACCAAAAATGTGAGGAAAGCTTTAAAGAGTTAAAAAAATTGTTAACCAGCGCACCTATTTTAAGAATAGATGATCCAAATAAAGAATTTGTAGTGTGCATTGATGCCTGCAATGATGGTTTAGGCAGTGTCCTAACTCAATAAGGGCATGTTATTGCCTATGAGTCTCAGAAATTAAAAATTCATGAAAAGAATTATGCAACTTATGATCTGGAATTAGTTGTTGTTATACATGCTCTAAAGATGTGGCGTCATCACCTAATTGGCAGAAAATTTATTTTAATGACTGATAATAAATGATTAAAGTATTTGTTAGATCAGCCTAATCTAAATACGAGACAAGATAGGTGGCTAGCTTTTCTAAGTGATTATGATTTCGAAATTCAGCACATTAAAGGTAAGAAAAATAAATTTGTTGATGCATTAAGTAGGAATGGAAGGCTAAATTTCACAGCAGTTATTAGCACTTATACAACAGATCTGGATGAACAGCTTAAAGCAGGGATAGAACAAGATGAAATTTACCAAAATTTACAAGCTAAAACGAAAGAAAATCCAACAGAAAGCTTAAATAAAGGGTACAGTTTGAATGCAAAAGAATTTTTACTGTATAAAGACATAATGTATGTACCTAACGTACCTAAAGTTAAGCTGTTAATTTTGGATGAAATTCATAAAAATCCATACTCAGGTCATCCAGGCTATCAAAAGACTATAACTATGTTAAGAAACAAATACTTTTGGCCAAATATGAAGACTGAATTAGTAGAATACATCGCTAGGTGTTTTGAATATCAGCAGGTGAAAACTGAACGTCAACACCCAGTTGGATTACTTCAGCCATTACACATTCCTAGCTGGAAATGGGAGATAATTAGTCTCAATTTTGTTACTGGACTACCTAGGAATTATAAATTAAATGATTCTATCATGGTAGTAGTCGATAAGTTAAGTAAAGCAGCTCATTTTATACCTGTTAAAACTACATATAAAGCTGCAAACATAGCTGATATCTTTCTAAAACAGATTTTTTGACTGCATGGAATACCGAAAATCATAATCTCAGATAGAGATCCTAAATTTACAAGTAACTTTTGGAAATATTTGTTTAAAAGATTAAACACTACATTAAATTTTAGTACTTCTTTCCATCCTCAAACAGATGCACAAACTGAAAGAGGAAACCAAGTACTGGAAGATTTATTAAGAATGTATGTGAAAAACCCGCCAGGTAAATGGGAGGATTATTTGCATCTGGTAGAATTTGCTTATAATAATAATTATCAGGCATCAACCAGATTTAGTCTTTTCAAAATTTTGTATGGAAGGAAAGGTAATACTCCTATCTCTTGGAGTAATATGGTGGATAGATTAGTATTAGGACCTGAACTGTTAAAGGAAATGGAAGAAATTGTAAAGTGGTACAAGGTAATCTAAAAGTTGCACATGATCGGCAGAAAATTCAAGCAGACCTTAAAATAAATCCAAAAGAGTTTCAGGTAGATGAACATGTGTTCATCAAAGTGAGGTCCAAAAAGAGCTCTCTGAGATTGGGAAGTTGTGCAAACCTAACACCTCGTTACTGTGGTCCATTTGGAATACTGTCAAGGATTGGACAAGTAGCTTATCAATTAGCATTACCACCAAATTTAAGAGTACATAATGTTTTTCACATTTTTGTATTAAACAAATATGTTCATGATGCTACTCATGTTGTCAACTGGAATGGTGTACAGGTGGAACCAGAAGGTGATTTTCTAGTGGAACTGGACTGTATCTTTGGGTGGAGGGAGATCACACTTCGGAACCACACCATTGGACAGGTGAAGGTGCAATGGAAGCACCTTAGTCCAGAGGAAGCCACCTAGGAATTGAAAAGTAATACGCGAGATGCATATCCAATTCTGTTCGAGGGGAATTCTGAGGATGAGGAATAAATAACATCGAGGACGATGTTATGTTCTAAGGGGGTGTGTATGTCACATGCCCCAATTTTGCAAAAAACAATATTATCTTATCTGATTTTATTTGAGGACAATATATTAAATTTTATGCTAAGTTGTAACTGATGACTTAGCAGAGTCAAGGATATTTGATATAATTCTGAATATTTTAATTATAAATAAATAATCGTGGAGATAACAGCTTAGGAAGCTGTTAAAAGAGTGTTTATTGGTCAAATTGGTAGAGGAGACTAGGTGGAGAGCAAACATACATGTGGTAGCATCCTCAAATCACTTCGAACTGTTGTAGGTGGCAACCTCCCTACATTTGGGGTCATGATTCCCCAAGAAAGTGGAATGAGAGCATGTGGCTCAATTAATGACAACTGACCCAAAAGACCTAGGCAATCTTTATAAAAATGCCCATTGAAGAGAGCTAAGGCTGCTCATTCTAGAGAAGTGATCATTCAGGTGAATGTACTGCAGAGAAATTCAATGGAAGGAAATTGTGGAAGAGTTTGAGGGGATAAATGCTGAGTGATCTAGTGCAGTTTTTAGGCTGAAAGATCTTACTGCTGAGTGTAGAGTGTTTTCCTGAGTCATTGTACTAGTTTATTGTTTGTATGCTCCACCAGTTCTCAGCCAAGAAGACTAGGAACACGCTCGGGGGTCCTAAGGAAGCGTTGTCTGAGCGCTCTCTGGGAGCTTGGTAGGGAGGAACGACCTCCTAACGCTGTTGTTGTCTATCCTAATCAAATTCTACATTATTTTTTTTTATTGTGTTAGATAGGTAAATCTGAATCTGACTCTTAAATGAAGGTTGAATATTCAGTTGTAAAATGTTAGAGTTAGTAATCTTTTAGACTATGTTGTAGCAACAAGAGCTGCATGTCAAACTGTATGGATGAGAAGAACTCTTTCTAAGTTATAGCATGAACATAATGTACCAACTCAAATTTTATGTGCAATAAATCAACTATTGCACTATCAAAAAATCATGTCTTTCATAAAAGAAGTAAGCATATTGACACAAGGTATCATTTTATTCGAAAACTGATAAACAACAATGAAATCAACATAGAATTTTGCAGATGAGAAAATCAGTTTGGAGACCTATTTACAAAACCATTGGGAAAAGAGTTGTTTGAGCTTCATAGAAAAAACATTGGAGTTTGTAAGGTGTAATATAAAGTTAGTATCACGATTTTTTTTTTGCGCAGGAGAATGTTGCAGTTGTTAATTACTCCACTCATTGGTCGTCCCAACACTAAAGAGGCAACATCAACCAGGAGAATTCTGATTTAAGGCATCACCGCCCATAATTGCAACTCCGAGAAATTTTGAAGTGTCGCAAAGTGCCTCACTATCACAATGTTTCACAAATGCCATATTATTAAACTATGAAGAGTCATTTAAATTTGCGAGCAAAACACATCTAAGTTCTCAAGAGGCATCCCACTATTTTAATTATGTGAGAGTGTAAGAGACTATAACATGGTATTCGTAGAGAATGTCGTTTTTATAATTTGAAAAGTCAATAAGCATGACCGACTTAATAAAGACACACAGTAATAGAGAAATTGATACATGTAACTCAGATTTTACTGTGTATTTTTATTTTTACTGTGTTTTCGAGTGTGAAAAACTCAATTTTATTTTTGATATTAGTTTGTTGAAGCACCTGATGAATTCAGAGTTTATATGTATGTTATTGTGACTTATTAATTAAGTAGAATATTAGTGTTAAGTTTATGGACACAGGTCATCGAATTGTTGCAAAATAGTAAGCTTTCTAGTCAGAGCTAGTTGAAATAGTCGTGTTAATTGCTGTTAGTTGTAACAGCTAGTTGGAACACCATTGTAGAGTTTTGTGAGCTGTCGTGGAGTGTTTTATTTGAGTTTTGAGAGCTCTGTGAGCAAGTCACACAGAGTTGTGACAATGCTGTAATGTTTTGAGCTGTAAGTAAAGTTTTAAGTGCTGCTGAAGAGAGCGGCACTCCCCTACCTTTCCCACAGAAACTTCTTATAATTAAAAAAACATAATTCAACCTTTTTTTATTTAAGTAAAATGTTAAGAAAATCTTTGTCTAAACTCATCAAAATTATAATTCAACATGTGTTCATTTAAGTTGAAAGTCAAGAAATACTTTGTTGGAAATAATCAAAACCCGCATTGATACAATAACTTAAAAAGATAATTATAATTCAACATGTGTTCATTTAAGTTGAAAGTCAAGAAATTCTTTGTGGGAAATAATCAAAATCCGCATTGATACAATAACTTAAAAAGACACAATAGTATATTCACACGCTATTTGCACATTGAGTTACGTTCCACGTTATAATCCTTAGAATTCAAAAAGTCCCTCTCACTACCGGATAACGCTAATTAAAGTGTAGGAATTCTCTGCAATATTGTGGCGGGTTTCAATTCTTCATTAGTCCTGTCAGCTTCTTTGATGTACCTTTGGTACATAATAATGGTTATGAATAATTATTTTGAACCAAGTTTAATACTTAATTTCTAACTATATTTAATTTAATTAATTTCAAATTTTAATTTTAATTATTGTAAATTTAAAATAATAATTAAATATTAATACATTGTAAATAAAGAGTTATGTCAAGATATAGCACTCATGACATCTCTTTCTCCCCTTCACTGCTACATAGCTATTATTTACTTGCTTTTACTTTATCCCAAAATAACATGAAAACAAAATAGCAGACTAACATATCTAGAAAGTGTTTACTCATCTGTTTTTTTGTGGTCAAGTCATTTTTGCTGCTACTTTGCTCTTTAATGGTCAGTGTTATTACAACAAATGTGATGAAAATACATCATTCATTTACAATTATGGTCTTTGTTGCTGACTGACAAAACAAGATACCAAACTTGAATGCACCCATTGAAAAGACCTCTATTGGACACACTTCTTACCAAACTCGTCCAAACTAGCTTTAAAGCCTATAGGAATGATATCTCAACAGTCCTGGAAATGTTGCACATATTTAAAAAGAAAACAATCTTAGCGCTGGCATTGGAAAAAGCCATAGTGAAAATTAACAAAGGTAAAATAGTGTTTTCAAGTATATAAATACCATGATATCCTGATTACTTTTCTTTTGTTATTAAGTTTTTATTTTCTAAACATTTCAAACTTAAACATAATTACTTTTCTTGAATGATATCTCAACAGTCCTGGAAATGTTGCACATATTTAAAAAGAAAACAATCTTAGCGCTGGCATTGGAAAAAGCCATAGTGAACATTAACAAAGGTAAAATAGTGTTTTCAAGTATATAAATACCATGATATCCTGATTACTTTTCTTTTGTTATTAAGTTCTTATTTTCTAAACATTTCAAACTTAAACATAATTACTTTTCTTTTTGTTGGATACATCAGAAAAAACATTAAGAATTTGACAATGCCATAATAAACATCAAACAACTAAGTTTTAGTAACAAATAATTCTACACAATTTTGCACCTGCAAAATATATATAGAACCATTCACAAAACACAAGATATATTTTTATAAGATTTTCTAATTCTCTTCCAAATTTTCATTTCATTTTTTAGAAACAAAAACTTTTTCATTTCATTTTCTTAAATACAGAGACTTTACTATTAACCGCCTTTGTTATCAATGGTAAGCCTTTCTTTCTTATCCATTCTCTCTCTGTCTTTCTTTCTTGGAACATAAAAACCTGGCATCCCATGCAGGTAAATTTTCCAGATAGATTTTTAATAGAAATACTTTTTATCAGTATACGTACATATGGAAAAAAAATGCAAATCGTTGCTTTTTAACAAATTTAATTCCATTTAGTGTAAATTTCAATTTCACATTTTGAAAATCTGACGCAGTTGCTATCTACTAACTGAGAACAATATTAAACATGCAGCAGAGTAATAAATGCTCTGGCTGCAGCATTGTGAACCCTTGGATCTCAAACAAATTGGATCCAAGGGTTCACAATGCTGCAACCAGAGCATTTATTACTCTGCTGCATGTAAAATATTTTTAGCCATCTACTAACAACTATTTTGTACTTTAAGTTGCTTGAGATTATGTTGTAGGCTATTTTGCATTTTAAGTTGCTTGACATTATGTTGTACGCTATTGAATTGAATGGCTTGTAGTAGGTGTAGTATTAGTATTCCTTGGATTTTAAGTTACTTGAAATTATGTTCTTTTACGGTAGCATTAAATAACGTGTAGTAAGTTGAATATTGTTTTTTTTAATATTTATCTCTAAATACAACCTGTAAACTAAATATTGTTGGCTTTTGATACCCATTTTTGAACCTGTAAACGAAATATTGTTGGCTTTTGATACCCATTTTTGAATTTTAAGTTGCTTGAAATTATGTTTAATACTGTTTTATTAAATAACCTGTAGCAAGCTGAATATTGTTTTTTCTTGCTACTCATTTCTATACACAACTTGTAAACTAAATATTATTGGCTCTTGATACTCATTTTTAATTTTAAGTTGCTTAAAATTATAATTACTACTATCCCATTAAATAACCTGTAACAAGCTGAATATTGTTTCTTCTTTGTACCCATCTCCAAATACAAGCTGTAAACTGAACATTGTTGGTTCTTGATACCCATCTTCAAATACAACATATAGCTCAATGATTGAAGCAGACTAATAGCCAGTAACGCTTTAGCAGCATTTATAAACTCAAATACAAATGGCAACACCATAAATCTACCGGAAGGTCACAAATACCGACTAAATAAATGTTGGTGAAGGCCGAGCAAAACGGTGAACAGGAGACCTTTAACGTCTTTTATTAGAATAGTGGTAAATTTTATTTGTACAATGAAGTAGTTGGTTCACAAATAAAAAAACAAAAACAACTGATGAAGTAGTTGGCTCACAAATCAAGAAATGCAATCCTTCTGGCAAAAGTTCAGATTCTCATCATTTACGTGAGAAATTCATTGCTTTCTACAAGTACTGAAACTCAGAGAAAATAATCGACGGAGAAAATATGTCAAACAGAATATGCTCCGTGTCTTCTATGTTTTCTAGTCTCTCAAACACCTCATATTGCGACAGTATATAATCAGGGTTTTGCACGGGCTGAACCTCCAATTCCTCGGATATTCCAACATCGCCCAAATCTCTGGTGCCGCCACAGTCGCTTACAGTGATGTTATGATCAATAATTGCAGAATTGAAAGGCTTCATGTCATTCAAGCACTGCAATTCATCTACAATCAACTTCGGCGCCTTGACTTGCGGACTGTACTGATTAGCACAATATAAATCTATTTCTTCATGTTGAATACTTGAAGGGAAAGATCTCTTTTGTCCAGTTAGTGACTGAACAACACCAGGAAACTCAGATGGACTCGCTGTGACCATGATAGTAGGGTTTGAGATATGGACTACCCTCACAGCTCCAGCTGTGGATCTTTTGGAATTGCACGACCGACCTCCTGAACTTATCCCTTTGGAAACCCTCTCCGCCATAATTTTTTTGCACAACTGAATTTCGAAGAAAGAATTTCTAACGATTCTGTGTAAGACTGTATATAATAGAACTGACTAAATGCACTTTAAACACGCACATTAAACAAAACCCTAACTGGCTCTGAATACACAAGTTCCAGAATAGTAACATGAACATCGAATATAAACATGAACTGCGGCTCTCCTGAAAGTATACGGTTGCAGAATAAAACACGTAGACAGTTTATCAAATTGGAATAGATTGACGTTAGAAAGTTTTAAGAAAACATTGGAATTTCTCTTTTCCCTGTGGCCAAGGAAGTTTTCGTATGAATAGGGTTCACATTTGGACGCATTGACGATAGAGAGTGGCCAGCTGTATTCGATACCAAAACTGACGTAATAGGAATATAAGTCAAGTCTAAAGTCTGTTAAAAATTGGGACGGCTAGCGGTTTGTCAATGTTTTAATTATTATATCTAGAAGCTTTGACACGTGAACCGGCCAAATGGCCATGTTCAATGTTCTCGTTTTTAATTTCGAGGGCGTAATACTAGAAGAAACTATATAACAGCATTTTGTTTACAGTGAAGTGTGAAAAAAGCGCCATGGAGTGGAGGAACCGGCTATAGGTTTAGGGTCCATTTAGAACATCTGGGTAACTTAACTTTAAAAAAACTAAGAAACTGAAAACCAAAGTTTCCACTTTTCAGGGAATTTTAGAACTTGAACTTGTAAGGAACTTTTCCAATCCAGTGGGAAAGGTTTCTTATGGTTGAAAACTTATTGAGAATTTTTAGTCACTAAAGTCGGAAACTTGGGGACTTTTTTTGAGCTGGAACTTCCACGTATTCATGATAGCCATGTTGATTGTTAGCAGCATTCCTATGATTTTATCTGCTTAAAAGTTCTAGTTACATCCATAATACAAAGGATAGTTACAACACTAATACAAAGATAAGTTAAGTCATTCAATTTGTTTTAATGATTCTTTTTTTCTTTATATTTATTTTTTCAAATATTTTTTTATATTATTTTAATATATATTATTAACTTTCCCATTTCCTGCACATACCCACTTTCCCAAGTTCCAAAAACTTGTGTAACAATTATTTTAACTAAATAATGAAACTTTAACCAAATCACTTTGCCTTAATTTTAACTAAATAATAAAACTTTAACCAAAATAACCAACACCCAATTATTTTGTAGGTAACATATAAATTTCAAAAGAGCTCGACTTATTGCTCGGAGTCAAGGTTGGCGACTAGTCGTAAATTGTCATTTTTATTTGTAACTTTGCTGGTCAAATCAAAAATCATTTTGATAAAAAATGTGGATCAATCATTGTCCCATGCAGGCTTACATCCATGAGTTTAACTAAATAATAAAACTTTAACCAAAACAACCAACACCCAATTATTTTGTAGGTAACATATAAATTCCAAAATAGCTCGACTTATTGCTCGGAGTCAAGGTTGGCGACTACTCGTAAATTGTGATTTTCTATTTGTAACTTTGCTGGTCAAATCAAAAATCAATTTTGATCAAAATGTGGATCAATCATTGTCCCATGCAGGCTTACATCCATGAGTTTATACTGTAAATTCGGATTAGGTTGAAAGATTCCGATTAAGTTGAAAGTTTGTCCTTTAATTCATATTGAAAGGATATTGCTTGTACTTGTGCAATTGAGTTGTCTTCTTTGTTTTTAAAAATTAATAAAAAATTACATTTTGATGGTGGTTGAATTTAATTTTTAAAGATTACAATTTTTTTTTTTATTTTAAATAAAAAACAAGATAAATGAATTCAAATAAACCTTATTGTACATCTTATATATATTATTAAATATTTATTCTATTTTTTTTATTTTAAATAAATTTATATTTTATTTTTTTGATTAATTTTCTAATAGGCATAACCAATATTGTTTTATCTAAATTATTTATATTTATCATTAAATGTTTATGTGATCTTGTAATGAATGGTATTTTTTCTCTCTCTCTATGTAAAGTATTAAATAATCATTAACATTAATATTTAAAAGAATTTGTACAAAAAGATAATGAAGCACATGAATCATCTAAACAAGCTTGGGATATTGAAAATAATAGATGAAAATGCAATAATAGTTGGACTGCATACATTAAGAATCCAATTTAGAAACGATAAGATGTGTAATAGTGAATAAACAAATGGTATGCGAAACTATAAGATGTGTAATAGTGAATAAATAAATGGTCATACCAAAAAGGAAGATTTTGTTAATTAAATTAAGTCATTAGGTGAAGATATAATAGAAACAAAAATGCTTAGAAAATTTTAGGAAGTTTTGTGTCTAAATTTTAAATGCTTGGTAAGGGTGTGTGCAAGTTAATGAGGGTTTCTTTTGACATGTTACATCCAATAGAACACTGAAAAAACATGCATCCATCAGTTTACATGGATATTTTGAGACACTTACAGAATGAACCTTGCGATGATTAAAGAAAATGAAATGTAGGAAATTGAATGACGTTTCCAAATATATGTATATTTTTTTATTGAAAATGTTCTTAACTATATAAAGGGCGCCCGCACGAAGATGCTACCCAATTATGATGCAATGGGAGTGCGCAAGCAGGCTAAATCAACAATGCGCACACACCTAGCAGATGCACGCACACGCTTCCGCTTCGGACTCACGAACCTCCACGTCAGATTGTCAGCGTGGGAAATAAGAGTGCGCACGTGCCTTAGGACATGCACACGCATTTGGCCACGCACGCGGGTTGGGCGGGATGGCAAAAAGGGATGCACACGCGTCCCTGTGTATTAAAAACAAAAAAAAACAAAACAGTTTGTATTGTTTGGCAACCCGCGAGCGTGCAAGGAGGAGTCGAATTCAATCCCAAGGAGACGATTTCGACCCCCAAGGAACCCAACCAACTTGTGCAAATCGCCTAAAATGACGTTCGAGTAAGGAAAATAGAGTAGGAATGCAATTTTTTTTGTTTATTTCATTGTTTTTATTGTTTTTAAAATAAAATACAAAACTAAAAAGAAATTGAAAATCAATTGAAATGGGCAAAATTTGATACTGCAGGTACAAATTACCTAACCACAATGACTAATACCATTGAACCATCTGAATAAAAGAATGAAACAAACCAAACAGAGGACCCAAACCCCAAATTAAACAAAGAAAACCCCGAATTAAACAAAGATGAAAACCCCGAAGATGAATTACACGAGGATTTAAACCAATTAAGAATTTTGAGTGATGAATTGAAGAACACGAGGGAACCCTCTCAGGTTTTCCTCGCCACATCAATACAAAACATTATAGAATCTATCAACATTGCCCATAGTGAGATAACCAGTTTGAGCGAATATAGGGCTCGAATGAGAGAGCATTATAGCATTGATATGTCCAAAGAGGATATTAAAAACCTGAATATCATAAAATCCCAACTGTGGAGCAAATTTACAGATCCTAGAAGAGGACAACCTCCATATGTGAGGAAGAGGTGAGTTTTCATGGATTGGTGTAATTACCAGCCATGGAGAGAAAACTGGAGGAAGAGATGGTTCATGGTATTCGACAAGCCTCAATGCAACAATGTTGAGGTCCCACAGTATTTTCTCAGGAAACTGTGGGTTGAGTTTGTGTTAGGGTTCCATGTGAACTACTTCGACATCACTAAGTTCTAGGGAGTTAGTTTTGGCTCATCCCAAGATCGACATCACCCCCATTGAAACCCACTCAGAGAACCTGTTGCACCTAGGCGAGAGAAAAACCCGCCTCCTCAACCCCCTGGGTTAGGTAGTGGGCTAGATGAGATCCATGAGTCTGTCAAACATGCCACACGACACCTTCTCAGGCATATTGAATTTGTGGCTATGTCCTCACAGAGTGAGCAGGACCCCCCCAAGAGCCACACTTTTGCACGGTCTACTAGTGGTGGGCGAGGGAGAGCAGATACAGGTGGTACCCAGGTGGATCCCTCAAGCTCGACAAGACCAGTGCCACATCGTTGTTCTTGTTGTGGGAATCCATGCCAGGTTCCCACATAGGAGCATTGCACATAGAGCTACGTACACCAGGTTAGTCATTGTTTTATTTAATGTAAAATTTCTAATAAATTTAACTTAGAATTAGATGTTGATGGCTTGATTTTTTTTAATGTACAACTTTTCAGTTTCAAGTCTCCATCACACGGGTGGGAGGACATTGGTTCCTTCAACTTAGATGGAGCCATGGTAGCTATTGAAGACATCGTGATAGCATACACATAGGTAGTTTTCTTTTAGTAATTAAATTTAATGTTAGTAGTAAATGGATGTCAATCGTCGCATATTTATTTAAATTGTTGGCCCGTATTTAGTTAATATTTACTAATTGAATCTAAATATTTTTATGCAAATGAACAGGTGTCTGCAGGATTGAGTGACCAACTATCCCCACCAGGGATCAACGGATCCCCTCATGAGCAGGTATCCTATAATAAAGTATAAATTTAATTTCAGTTTTGATGGATTAGATTTGTATAGATATATTTTTTATGTAATAATATACGATGACATGAATATGTATGCAAGTCCCACCACATAGGCACGTCGGTGTCACTATCTCTCCACTAACTTCATTTTTCCCACCATATATGCAAGGTGTATCCCTTGGCATACATGTCCCTTTCCCTGTATCCCTCCCCACACTGTTCCATCCATTCCTTGCCTCCCACCCATCACCACACTTCCATCCAGCTTCCCCCCCTCTGCCCCACCTATCCATTCCCTCCCTTGCAGTTTCCCATGTTTCCACCCTACCCCCTCCGACCATATTACACCATCCATCCACATTCACCCATCCCTCCACCCCATCCCAGACCTCATCCCCCTCCTCCATATTCCCCCAACACCCTTGTTTCATCTTCCAGGGTGGCCCATTCCATTCTACAGCCAGTTGGACTTTATCATCGTACATCACCACTTCGCCCACTCCAGTCCACGCTGTCTCCCACCATGCCCTCTAGTGTTGTAGCCAACATTGATGTGGCTACATCCTCCACTATGCCATCCACCCTAGCATCAGAGCGGGTTGTATAGTCCATTGCTCCAGCCTGGTGTGTTCATGGTGATATTGATTAGTTTATGAAAAGATCATTCAATATTAACAAAAATTAACATAGCAATAAATTGTATGAGTTATTTTACTATTTAAATGTTGCAGGGTGGCATTGCTGAGAGACTTGGATCACGGAGGAGGGTAGCTCGCTCACCACTTACGGTCTCATCTCAAGTGATCTATTTAAAATTTGAAAACGTAATTTTCATATTTAAATTGTGTTTTATACTTGTATAATTTCCTATAGGAGTTGACATTTGATTGTTGTCATTTCAGAGCCCAAGGGGAGGTGGTCGAAGCAGCCAGGTGAGTTGAGCTTCCTCTAGCTCGAAGAAGAGGAAGATCGATTTTGGAGTTGCACCTGGGTCCTCCAAGGGTGGGTAGGAGGATTGAGAGAGACTCCTATGTATGGTATCCATGATGTGGTATTTTGGCATGAGTTTCCATATTTTGTCTACGGCACGAGTTGCCATATTTTGTATATGATTGGATATTTTTGTATATTAATATATCATTTTGTACTTTTTTATAGTATTAGTTTACAATTGATGCACTGGAAATACTTATTGTTGACAAAGTAATAAAGTCTGTAATTTCATAATAAAATGCATAAAAAAATTAACATTGTAGGTTAGTTAACAAAAAAATACACAAATGCATAAAATACAGTCTTATTCATTGTCCAAATTGCAATAGAAAGAACTTGTCTGCATTTGGTATTTACATAGTAATTCTAACCTTTGACCCTCTACTCCATTTTCTATCCTTGACTAACCCTAGGACTATCTATCAAACTAGACTGTAATACTACTATTAGGAATCCATAAGACACACCTAAACCATTCTATTCTAGCCTAACCCTTGCTAAAACCCTTTCCCTAAATCCTACCTTTCCTTCTCTCTAAAGCAAGGCTTATTCCTTTCATTTCTACACTACTTAGACCCCCACGACTCTCCCTATATCTCTGAGTGTAATATCCATTTTGGATAGCCCTAGAACAACACTAACTCATCCTAAGCTTCCGTAACATATTCACTATAATATCCTATTTAGGGAAGCCCTAATAGCCTTCTTACCCACCTATCATATCCTAAGGTCACTTTCTCTCCTTCCTATCTTACCCTCTCACTAACGCCTCACCTCAAATTTGTCCATAACCCAATTTAAAGTGGCACAAAGACACCCTAAAGGGACTGTATATAAACACTCATTCCCAGCCATACTTAAACAAATTTGACAGTGGTATATAAACATCCATAACTTGGAAAATTACTAGAAAAGTCCTTGAATTGCTTGCAAGTCATTGTGTCATCAAAATCCAAGTGAATATACTTCTTATCATTCTTACTTGATTGGAAATTACATCTTGGACTGTCATAAGACATTTTACATGACTGGAAATTTGATTTGGTTTAATAGCCCCATTGGCTTGGAAAATTGTCACTTATAAAATAGTTTATCACTGATGTTTACTTAAAAATATTGTACCTTTGTCATGGTTAGCTAAAAAATGAAATATAGGACTATCATAATGTTAAATGCTTGGCTGGAAATACTTTTATATCGGTTGCAAGAGAGGTTGACTTTGTACGATATGATGATAGCGTTCCATCAACACCACTAACATGCTTCAACCACATGCACATTTGAAATTAAAACATCCCATAATGATAATGTCCCATAATAATTGTTCTTCCTTGACAAATAAAAAATGAAACAAGTTCATGAATATGTGTCTTCTATAACGATCTATTGAGCACTTGCAATTTTAATGAGATATTGTACTTGTTTCAATTTTAACGATTTAAGGGTTATCATGCATAACCTAGGGTTTAGAATCCATGAGGAAACCCTAACCCTAACTGAATTTTAAAGGTTAACATGCATAACGTGGGATTTATAATCAATGAGGAAACCCTGATAGGTAATATCCTATTTAGGGCATCCCTAATAGCCTTCTTACCCACCTATCATAGCCTAAGGTCACTTGCTTGCCTTCCTATCTTACCCACTCACTTCCTATCTTGTCATCCCTATTGATCCTTCCTTTGGTAGCAACATGTTCTCTTTGGGTGTACAATCATGGTTTGAAGGGTCATTTTGGCTAGCAAGTTTCTTTTATTTCAGAGGATTTTCTTTAGTCATCATCTTGATGGCCTACACAAGTGCATGATCACCTATCCAAAGGTATTCACTTAGGATATCTAACAAAATAAACACCATTAAAGTTTACTTAACAAATTCAACCCAAACTTATCTCAAATTAGCATGCATAACCAATGCTAGAATCTACCCAATCATAAAGATAATATAAGCTAAAATTCAAATCTCCACACTATAATTGTTTTCCTCGTTAGGGTTTATAATCCCTAATCATCTTTCATCATAGAAGCACATGGCACTTCAGGCAAGTCTAGCTAGGGTTAGCATTTTAGGAAAGTTTAGCATGTAACTATTCATCAATTACAATAGTGTTAGCTAGGTTTTAGGATAACAAATAAATTCAATTCATAACCTAGGGTTTAATTCAATTGTAACAATTTGATAATTTGAGTATTGTTCCTAGCATTTGCACACATTGGTATTTGCATTTGTGAACATATGAAATAGTAAGTAGTTCATATTAATCCCAATAAAATTATTTCATGTATGTGCATAGCCTAGGTATAGGGAATTTTGGTTTTTACTTAAATGATACTAACCAATCTAAGGATATATACCTGAAGAGTTCATAAAACCCTAGTTCCATATCATAACTTCTGAACCCTAGTTATAATATGCAATTTGTAGTTCATGAAACCCTAGTTGGTTTTCAATTTGTAAGTGTATCCTAGGGCTATATGGCCATTTGGTTTCTACTTAAATGATACTAACCAGTCTAATTTGATGTTCAAACCTAAAGAGTTCATAAAACCCTAGTTTGTAGTTCCATGTCTCAATATGTGAACCCTAGTTTTATTATGCAGGTTGTTGGCTTATATTCTAGTACATCAATAATATAATGCCGCAACATGTGCTTTCTTAGTGATATGTATACACATTGGGCCATGAAAGCATGAGGGGGAGGTCCATTTTCAACCCAATTTATAGCATGCAGTTATAGTTCATGAAACCCTAGTTGGTTTAGGATGTGTACATGTACATGTATTTCTACTTCCATCTCATAACTTGTAAAGATTTCATGAAACCCTACCAACTAATATAACAAACCATAACATAACATACCATAACATACTAACATCATACCATTCTAACACACCATACCATACTAGCATACCATACCATACCCTACAATACCCTATGATAATAACATCATACCATGTAATAACATAACATACCATACCATACTAACATACAACATACCATACCATTTGAGTTCCATCACATAATTTGTAAAGATGTCATAAAACCTTACTTCCATCTCATAACTTCTCAACCCTAGTATGCAATTGTAGTTCATGAAAACCTAGTATGAAAGTTTCAATGAGATGGTATTTCATGAAACCCTAGCATGCAGTTTGTAGTTCATGAAATCCTAGTTGGTTTTGGATTTGCAAATGTACATGTGTTTCTACTTCCATCTCAAGGATTTTAAAGAGGTCACAAAAACCTAGTTTCATATCATAACTTCTCAACAATAGTTATAGCATGCAATTGTAGTTCACAAAACCCTAGTTGGTTTTCAATTCGTACATGTACATGTATTTAATCTCATAACTTCTCAAACCTAGTTATAGCATGCAATTGTAGTTCATGAAACCCTAGTATGCAATTTTAGTTCATGAAACCATAGTATGCAAGTCCCAATGAGATTGCAGTTCATGAAACCCTGGCATGCATTAAGGTATCCACACTATAGTTGTTTTCCTTGTTAGGGTTTATAAACCCTAATCATGGTTCATCATAGAAGCACATGGCATTTCAGACAAGTCTAGCACCGGTTTCGACGTCAACATGTCTATCCTAGGATGATTCCTCAAACCCTAGGTCTTTGTCTATTGCATCAACATAAGCACCAACACCTCCATGGAAAATCAACTAAAATTAAAAAAATCTTCTTCTAAGAAAGGAATCAAAAGAATCTTGAGACTTATCAAGTTAAGTTTTCCATGGTCTTTCCCTAACCTCCATGTATCACACAAGAACAAGACTACAATATCACCAAAAACATTAGCTCTTTTCTTTGTATCTTCTACATGGTTGGAACCCTAATTCTACCTCCTTTTCCTTGACGACAAGAGCTATAGATTCTACAAGACAACCATCAATTCCTCTAGTATTATATCTCCTCCTTAGATGTTTACTTACATATATAAACCGTAGTGTCCTTATGTATATCCAAGTTTCATCATGTAATGCATTCCTACTCTAGTTGTGTACCACATCTTCTTGTTCCCAATGCTGCTTGACATATGTGTCAGAGGTGGTTACAATGCTACAATGCTTATCCTTAATATGTGTGCCAAGGTGGTTACTATGCTCATTTTTTCTCCTCAACATGTGTGTGAAGGTGGTCACTACGGTCCAGTATTTCAGTTATCTTCATCCTAATATCACAAGGCAACCCACCAAAATAAACCATAGTCCAAGTGTACATTAACACCATGAAGATACATCCCTTCAGGGCACTCTTTCCAAGCATATAACATATCTACAACCTATTATTACAACAAATTACAACATCAATAAATCTATTGAGCAAAACCCTATTTTACGAAACCAATGCACAGTGGAGTCACTGGGCCATGAAAACGCAGTGGAGAGGGCCCCTTAGAGGTAATGGCATGCCAGAAGACCAACGGAGTTGACGTCTCATCGATATGACCTCCGGTTGCTAAGTTATGTCGAGTTGTATGTTGCATGAAAATGTCGTTTAGGGACACTTGGTCACTCTCTGTCCAGGAGCAAAAAAACAAATGGAGCAACAACATTGCATGTCATTGGATCTGACAGGTGTGTATGGATAATTCCAACATGGGAACAACACCAAGACTAGCACGGAGGATGGTTTTTCAAAGTTGACCCACCAGTGCGAGAGTTGCATTGAAGGAAACTGAAAAAAACCCTAGTTTATGAAATCGATGGAGAGTGGAGTCACTGGCCCATGAAAAAGCAATGGGGAGGTCCCACTAGAGGTAACCAAATGCTAGGAGACAATTGGAGTCGATGGCTCGTCAATCCGACCTATGGTTTCCAAGTTATGTCGAGTTGCACGTCACATGAAAATGCCATTTAGGGACACTTGGTCACTCTCGGTCCAGGAGCAAAAAACCAAACAGAGCAGCAAGATTGCATGTTGTTGGCTCTAACAGGTGTTTATGGCCAATGTTGACATGGGAACACCACCAAGACTAGCATGAAGGATGTTTTTTTAGAGTTGACCCACCTATGCAAGAGTTGCATTGAAGCCTTTGAGAAAAACCCTAGTTTACAAAATCGACGCACAGTGGAGTCACCGGCCCATGAAAAAGAGGCAAAGAGGGCCCACTAGAGGTAATAGCATGCTAGGAGACCAACAGATTCGATGACTCATTGATCTGACCTACGGTTTCCAAGTTATGTCGAGTTGCAAGTCACATGAAAATGTCGTTTAGGGACACTTGGTCACTCTTGGTATGGGAGAGAAAAAACAAATGGAGCAGTAAGAGTACATGTTGTTGGCCTGGACAGATGTGTATGGCCAATGCTGACATGGGAACACCACCAAGACTGGCACGGAGGAGGGTTTTTCAGAGTTAACCCACTAGTGCGAGAGTTGCATCGAAGGAAACTCAACAAAACCCTAGTTTACGAAACCAATGCACAGTTGAACCACTAGCCCATGAAAACATCATGGAGAGGGCCCATTAGAGGTAATGGAATTCTAGGAGACCAAAAAAGTCGACGTCTCATCGATCCGACCTACGGTTGCTGAGTTATGTCAAGTTGCAAGTCACATGAAAATGTCGTTCACGGACACTTGGACATTCTCGGTCTGGGAGCGAAAAACCAAAAGGAGCAGTAAGATTGAATGCCATTGGCTCTGACAGGTGTGTATGGCTAATGCTGACATGTGAACACCACCAAGATTGGAATGAAGGAGTTTTTTTCACAGTTGACCCACTAGTGCAAGAGTTTCATTGAAGAAAACTGAGCAAAACCCTAGTTTACAAAACCAATGGATAGTGGAGTCATTGGCCCATGCAAATGAGGTGGAGAGGTCCCACTAGAGGTAATGGCATGCCAAGAGTATTAATTTGTCATAGTGGCCGAGGAACTAAAAATAGAGTCTCAGAAAGAATATAGACAGATAATCATAAAATTGGAAAAATGGTGTTGCAATGGAAGTAGCAACTCTATATAATCAAATGAATAATGAATAATACAATACAATGATCATGCTAGAAGAATGAAGTGCCAAGACAATTCAAATTCCCAAGGAGTTCATTCAAATTGAATGAGTGAGTCTAGCTTAACTGAATGTAAGCGACAGTCAACACTCAAGTTAACCACTAATCAAAACCCTAATTGACTCAACTAAGCCCTGAGCCCTAGCTAAAGTTGGAGTGCAATAAATGACTAAGTCTAACTGAAAGTAGCTCAAACACATGTAACTGCAAGCCAACCAACAAGTGGTAGCACATCAATGACTCCAATGAACCCCAATGAGGTTAACTGAAGTGTAACTAACCATCAGAAGTGGTTGGAGGAACCCATGTTAACTCCAGTTCATTAAATAATCATTCAACAATCAATTTAATGAAGGAAGGCACCTTCACTGCTCTGTTTAACTGATTATAACCATCAATTAGCAATATGGGGCATTTATGGCACTCAGATCACCCCCAGAGTGCTCCAGATAGCCTCCCCGAATGTAGGAGAAGGCTTAGTTAGCATCCTTGACTGAGGGTAGGCATGGGTGTGCTCATGCTGATGTCATATAGTGCTCCTCTGATGTCAATTAAGTCAATAAAACTTAGGATAGTGGTTTAACTAGGCCAAATTGACCAAAAAGTGTGTATGTTGGTAAATGTCTCCAACACCCCCCCTTAAGCTATACTCAGGAGGAGTAGAAAACATAAAGTGCATAAGAATTCTAGGGCCCCAAAAAATAAGGACATAGGTCACCCTGTACAATAATGAAACTCAAACAATGCTAAAAAATAAACTAAGTGAGGAAAAGAGGGAAAACTGAGTGGGAAACCCCCCCCCCCCCCCCTCAAGCTGAACACTGAAAGTAGTTGGATCACCCTGATGAACTCACCCCCAATAGTGAATGGAGGTAAGTAAACTTCTTTTTTGAAAATATCTTGGTGAATATGTCTACAATATTCTCATCAGTTAGGCAGTATTGCAGAATGATGGTCCTCTCGTGCACTAGCTCCCTGATATAGTGCATGTGTATCTCTACATGCTTGGTCCTCTGCCTGGTAACTCGATATGTGGATATCTTAATAGCAGTTTGATTGTCACAAAAGAGGACAGTGGACAAAGTACTACCAAGATAAAACTATGAAAGAATTCCTTGCAATCAAACATCTTGGATGCAAGCATTCACCGCTCCTCGATACTCGGCCTTTGCTGAAGACAATGCTATGGCAGCCTGATTTTTGATAGACCAAAAAATGGGGCCACCACCAAACATGAAGACATATCTGAAATTAGAATTTCGATCAATAGAATCACCTACCCAATCAGAATCTTTGTATCCAACTAGCTCTAGCTCGGAGTCTGCAACATAGTGAATGTCGTAGGTCTTGGTTCCCTGAATGTACTGGAGGATCCTCTTGGATACCTTCCAATAAATATCATGGGTATGATGCATGTATCTTTATACAGCATTTATGGCATAACAGATATCAGGCTGAGAATGTGTCAAGTACAACAAGCTACCAATCAGCTGTCGATAAATAGTGCAGTCCATGGGAGGTGTGCTTTTTCCTTCTTCAAGGCTGATCCCTGAAAGGAAAGGGAATGGTGCAGGCCTAAATTTATCCATGTTAAACTTGAATAATAGGTATGATATGTATTTGTACTAAGTGACCATTATCGCATCAGAATTTTGCTCAATTTCGAGCCCCAAAAACTGTTTTAAGAGCCCCAAATCACTCATTTCAAATGCATTGTGGAGAGCAGTTTTGATGACTGAAATAGAAGCAACTGTGCTACACGTGATCAGTAAGTAATAAACATATAAAACAATAATAATCAAATGATCATCAGAATACCGTATATACACATTTGGATCTGATCTACACCTTTGGAAGTTTTGCGAGAGAAGGAAGGCATCCATCTTGGAATACCACTCTCTTGGGGCCTGTTTTAACCCATATAGTGACTTCTTTATCTTGCAAACCAAAGATGGATCAGAGATGTAGCCCTCAGGTTGCTTCATGTATATCTCCCCATGAAGATCTCCATGCAGAAATACTAACTTAACATTCATATGATGCGCTTCCCAGTGCTTAGATGCTGAAATTTCCAAAACTAGGCGAATGGAGTCCATTTTTGCAACCGGTGCAAAAGTATCATGGTAGTCCACACCTTGGACCTAGGAGAAACCTTTTTCCACCAGCCTTGCCTTATATTTATAGGTATTTTGATCTGCATCAACCTTATTCCGAAACACCCACTTTCACTGAACCAATTTCCTTCCTGGAGGAAGAGAAACTAGCTCCCAAGTAGTGTTTTTCTAAAGACAATTCATCTCTTCATCCATGGAAACTTGCCATCTTGGATCCTTTAAAGCATGGTAGTAGGACTCTGGTTATAAAATTATCATCAAATAACAAGATTTGGACAGCAAATAATCAGGACAGGAGAGTGCAATACCTTCTCTTTGGAAATCATACCGAGTTGTCCTTGGATCATCCGGACTTCCAATGTTATCTCCTGCGGAGGAGAGTGTCTGTCGGGCCCATGTTGGGAGATGATTTTGTACTTTAGGTTTTGATTCAGTATATAATGTTTTCTGTACACTAATATCAGAAATAAGAGGATCCAAATCAGGGTCATCACCCCTAATTTCATCATCCAAATATTTAGTAGAATAGGAAGGAAATTCAGCAGTTTTCTCCTTCACTAGTTCCACCTCTCGAAGAGGCTCATCAAAATTGACACTGCTTTCGATGATGATCTATTTTGTTTTGATATCCATCAGCTTGAAATATTTTGATTCATCAGGATACCCAATAAATAGACATTCTATGCTTTGCGGTTGCAAAGCCCTCCTTTATCAAGTGGAATTCGGTCCCATGCAGTGGACCCAAACACCCGTAGGTTCTACACATCCGGTTGGTGTCTGAAGTATGCTTTGAAAGGGGTCTTCCATTTCATGGATGAGTGTGAAAATATATTCTAAATATATGCTGTAGCATGCATGGCTTCAGCCCACAAATTTGCAGCCAATTTCTTTGATTCCAACATATAGGTGGTCATCTCCTTGAGAGACTGATTCTTCCTCTCTGCTACACCGTTTTGCTAGGGAGTGTAGGGAATTGAATGCTGGAACTGAATACCAATTTGGGATCATATTTTCAGCAACTCATTACTGAAATACTCCCCACCATTATCAAATCTCAATATCTTGATCTTTTGGCCAGATGCATTCTCGATCAAGGCCTTCAGTTCAATGAATTTTTCACAGACTTCAAACTTCTTTTTGATAAAGAAGACCCATGTGTACCTGGAAATATAATCAATAAAATTTAGAAGATACCTTGATCCATTCATGGATGTGATAGGCATGGGACCACTCATATCAGAAGGTATTAGTCCCAAGATGCATGTAGCTCAGTGTTCCTTCCCTTGATTGAACTTGTGCTCAGGGTGCTTTCCAACAACATAGCCCTTGCCAATTCCAGTGGTTTCCTTGATGACTGGGAGGCCTTCAACCATGGATTTTTTCTGTAATTGCTGCAAGTATTTGAATTTGAGATGACCGAACCTCTCATGCCACAGTATACTAACTTCATTTCCATGATTCAGCAGTGCATTTGGCTTTGCATCTGCCACAAAATGGGAAAGCTCATAGGCTTTTGCATGATGGTTTGCAAGGCCTTTTGCAACAAGTTTCCCGAATGCAAGTTTCGTGATCTCTACATCATTCAGGATGAAGGATAATCTCTTGGGAACTCCCATATGTGTCATTTGATAAACACTCAGGAGGTTTGATGCCAGAGACAACACATACAAAACATTTTAAAAATAGCCATTCTTAAGATCAACAGTACCTTGTCCTTTTGAAATGATGGTGGAGTCATCTCCCATGTGGATGGGGATGGTTTTGCCGGTCTCGAAAGATAAGAAGGAGTCTCTTTCATCCATCATGTGGTTCGAAGCTCTAGAATATATCAATATTGCTTGGACTTCGAAGTGCTTGCCATGAGGGCATGACCTCTTTCATGCCGTGGTTCCCGATCTTACTGATCTCTCCTCCAAAAGCTTTCCAGAAGATTGATGTGATTTCTCTCAAGGAAAGAGGTTGCTTCATCAAGTTTCTTCTTCATGCAGGCATGTTCAGGGTGGAATCCCTTCTTGTAGTATGAACACTTAACTTTTTCCTTTCCATGATGCCCTTTTCCTTTGTTCTTCTTTGAGCCGAAAGACTCATCATGCTACTGGTTTTCAAATTTAGGCTTAGGAGCTTTGAATTTAGTTTTTGGGTTCTTCTACTTCTTTCCTTTACCCTTTAGATCTTTGGGCCCTGAGGCATGGAGGGCTTGATCATGAGAGGATCTGATGATCCCCATCTGCACAAGCTTATCATGTTCACTTGTTAGGGACTCATTGAAGGCATTGAGTGAAGAAATATTTATTCCATGGGTTGTGAGCTTCCCCGCATGGAATGTAGAGACGAAAACTAAATAATTAGCTCCAATTTTGGAGATTATGGCAAGGATGAGCTGATCATCATGCTTCTCCACTTTGCATTACTTCAACATGTTGTTGCAATAGTAACTTTGGAATATATTCACCTATGTATCTTATGTCTTCTACCTTGATGTTTATTATGGGATGTGTCTGTAATGTAATTGAGTCATGTCATGCCCCAATGTTCTGATTGGGAAGATCTATAATGTAAACAAGTCATCTCAAGTCATTGTGGGCAACCCTCCTATTGTCTAAGGGTTAAAGTCCCCGCTATTTCGGGGCACTAGGGTTATTAGACTCACCTAGTGAAGTCGGCCCTAGTTGGGTTTAGTCAAGTCGGGAATTAGTATAAATAGAGAGTGAGTCTCTCTATTTATCACACACCCACTCACACTCAGTTGTAGCACATAGCTGAGGAAGAAGAAGACACTGGGGCTAGGAAGAAAGAGGTTGTTGCTGTTGGGATATCATCTTATTGTTTTTGGGTTTTACTTTTGGTGTTGATTCTATCTCTGAGGAAGTTGTGGGGTTTTCTCCATTTATGGTTTCCCTGAGGAAAAACACTGTGTTCATTGTTTCTTGTGTTTGATTGATGTGCTTGTTATTCTCTCAGTTAAAGATCCTAATAATGCTAGCTTAATGTTAAAAATCTAACATGGTATCAAAGCTAACCTGGGAAGAAGACACTATGCAGCTGCGGGAACTAGGGATTCCTACTTTTTGGATCTTCCTCCACATATTTTCAGCAAAAGAAGGTTCGATTAACTCTCCTCCTTAGGGCGCATCTTTTTGTCGAAGCAGAATCCAATTCTAAGGTTTTTCAGTTTTGGACCCGACACTACTACAAAAAATTAGGGCTTTCCACAGAAGTGGAATTTTTCAGTGAGACCAGGCTTGGATTGATCTCCTCCCCAAAATCAAAGTTAGGGATCAAATTAAAAGCATTTTTTTGGATAGAAATCTGAAAAATCAAAACCCTAATTTGCTTCGGAACTAGTACTGCAAAATTTCAGCTCCAAATCCAGATTCGACATCTTGAACTGGTAAGATCTAAATCTTTTGTATTTCCATTTGAGGTTCTCAGTTAAGATGTCTCGTCATACCAAGCTTGATGAAAAGCTTGAAGGAGCTGATAACTTCTGAGCTTGGAAGTATAGGATCTCCCTGGTCCTAGAAGAAAATGAGTTGGACTCCTATATGAGTGAGGAGGTTCCAGTTCCAGAGGGAGATGAGGCTACGACCTTACATAAGAAGAAGTTGGTTATGACAAAGAGGATTATTGCTGATTCAATAAAGGATCACCTCATACCACATGTGTCCTCCATTAAGACACCTAAAGCTATGTTTGATTCCCTAACCAAATTGTTTGAAGGGAAGAACATAAACTGGAAGATGACTCTGAGAAACCAGTTGAAAAATGTGAAGATCTAGAATGCAGAGACCATCCAGTCTTACTTCACAAGGGTCTCCCAGATCAAAGAACAACTTGAATCAGTAGATGAAGAAGTGGAGAATGCAAAGATTGTAATGACCACCTTGAATGGTCTCCCTAGGTCATGTGACTCCTTTATTCAAGGGATCTATGCCAGAAAGAAGTTAGTAAATTTCAACAGACTATGGGAAGAATGCTCTCAAGAAGGAGCTGGAATAGCATCTCGAGAAGAAAAGATGGGAAGTGAAGATCAAGATCTCACAGTACAATCCAAGAAATCCAGATCTAGCCACCATAGAAGCAAGTACTCCATCAAAGAAATAACTCTAGAAAGCCTAAAGATTTTTCTAAGTACATTTTCTATACATGTGATGAAATAGGACATTTTGCTAGAGACTGTCCTAAGAATAAAAGTAGCTCTCATAAGAAGAAGGGAAACAAGAGAAGACATCATGCTTATGCTGCAGAGGATGATAAGCCTTCCACAAAGAGAAATAGACAAGTCAGTGATGATTCTTCAAGTGATGAAGAATATGTTTTGATTTCCGCTCTCACGGGAATTATCAAACATGGCAGCAATGATTGGATTATAGACAGTGGTGCTTCTAAGCACATGACAAGATTCAAGGAATCCTTTGTGAAACTATCTGATCATGAATCACCTCACAAGGTGCAACCCGGAGATGACTACCAATATCCAATAAAAGGTAGTGGGGAATCCTCATACAAGCTAGACTCTGGAAAGTCTATGACAATGAAGTAAGTATTGTTTGTACGAGGACTAAAGAAGAATCTCCTCTCCATATCTGCATTAGATGCAAAAGGAATGAGGGTTGCATTTATAGATGGTCAAGTCATCATGTGGCCAAAAGGAAAGACCATTGATGATGCAGTAGTGATTGGGGAACAAGAAGGAGGCTTATACAAATTGAAGGGCCATCCAGAACAAGATTTGGTTCATGACTCAGTAGAACCAAATGAGCTTTGGCATAGAAGGCTTGCACATGTGCATTACAAAGCACTACCTCTTGCAAGCAAAGTTGTTGAAGGTCTCCCAGAAATGCAGACAAAACATGAAGGTGTATGCAAAGGATGTGTGAAAGGGAAGAACACAAAGAAGAAATTTCCAAGTAGTGAAAGTAAGGAAAAAGGAATCTTGGAAATCATCCACTACAATGTATGTGGTCCAATGTCATCCAACTCACTAATTGGGTATGTATACTATGTTTCTTTCATTAATTATTTTTCTATAAAGGCATGGATATACTTTATGAAGAACAAATATAAAGTATTCAGTAAGTTCAGGGAATTCAAAGCCTTGATTGAGAACGACCCTGAAAAGAAGATCAAAACCTTTATATTAGATAATGGCAGATAATTCATTTCAAATGAATTCAAAGAGCTATGTAAAGACTCAAGGATTAAGAGGGAGTTGTCCACTCCTTATAATCCAAAATAGAATGGGATTGCAGAGAGGAAGAATAGAACTATCATGGAAGCTGCAAGAACAATGCTTCATGATCAAGATCTTCCTATGCATCTTTGGGCAGAAACAGCTAGAACATCGGTGTATGTACAAAACTATACTCCACACATAGTACTGGAGAATAAGACTCCTGAAGAAGTCTTCTCCAACAAGAAAGCAGAAGTCAGCCATCTCAAAATATTCAACTATCCTGTGTACATACACATTCTGAAAGAAAAGAGGACGAAGTTAGATCCTTCAGGAAAGAAGGGTATATTTGTGGGATACTCTGAAAGCTCGAAGGCTTATAGAATATACTTCCCATGGTTCAAGAATATTGGAATTAGTAGAGATGTAATATTTGACAAAGATTCAACCTACATCAAATCAAGGAAGAAACCAGATGAAGAACCTGAAGAAACAAGAGAATCCAAAATTCATGATACAATCATGAATGAAGAAATTCAAGAAGAACATCGAGAATTTGAAGAACCTCAAGAAACTATAGATCCACTTCTAGAGAAGAATCCTCATAAGAGGAAACCTTCTTGGGTACATGAAATTATCCAAGGTGGAGAAAGTTATGGAGCTTCAGAAGAAACACCCAGAGGAAGAAAGAGAACTAGATCTTTCTCTAGTTACGTAGCCTTACTATGTGACATTATTGATAAAGAACCTTCCAACTATGAAGAAGCGGCATAATGGAAACAATGGAAGGATGCTATGCTCGAAGAGTATAAGTCAATCATGAAGAATTATGTTTGGGATGTTGTCCCAAGACCAGAAGGGAAGTTCATTGCAACTTCCAAATGGATCTACAAGATCAAGCATGCTGCAGATGGCAGCATCGAGAAACATAAAGCAATATTCGTGGCTCATGGTTTATCCTAGAATGAAGAAATGGATTATGAAGAACCCTTTGCACCTGTAGCCAAATACACTTCCATCAGATCAGTACTTGCTCTGGCTGCAGTGATGAAATGGAAGATACACCAGATGTATGTTAAGACTGCTTTCTTGAATGGTGTGGTGGAAGAGAAAGTGTATGTGGAGTAGCCACTCAGTTTTGAGACACATGACAGAGAGTCTAATGTATGTAGATTGAAGAAATCCCTGTATGGTTTGAAACAGGAACCTAGGACATGGTTCGGTAGAATTGATGGTTTCCTATCCAGTTTGGGCTTTACCAAGAGTAAAGCAGATTCCAACCTTTACTACAAGGTTGAAGATGGCAATCTAGTGATACTCCTACTATATGTAGATGATATGTTTGTAACAGGTATGGATGGGTTTATTGCTGATACAAAGAGGAAACTTGCTGCTGATTTTGAAATGAAGGACTTGGGTATGATGCACTATTTGTTAGGCATGGAGGTGTGGCAGAATGCAGATAGAATCTTCCTTGGACAAGGGAAGTATGCAGTAGAGATTCTAAAGAGATTCAGGATGATGGAATGAAAGGCCATAACCACACCTATGGAATTGAACCTGAAGCTATTAAATGATGCTTCATCAGAAGCAGTTGATGCTACGATGTATCATTAGATGATTGGTTCCTTGATGTACCTGACAAACATGAGACCAGATATTTTCTTTGCTGTGAACAGCTTGAGCTAGTTCCTGACAGATCAGAGACATGTTCACTTGATTGCTGCAAAGCATATTATAAGGTACTTGAAGGGTACAGTTGACTATGGGCTCAAGTACGAGGCAAATTAGAAGATTAAGGTAGAGGTTTATGTTGATTCAGGTTGGGTAGGCAGTGCCATTCATAGGAAGAGAACTTTAGGATGTTGCTTCAGTATGGGATCAGGTGTGATCTCTTAGTTTAGCAGGAAGCAATCCCATGTGGCACCGAGTACAGCTAAATAAGAGTATGTTGTAGCTTGTTCAGCTAGTTGTGAGGTAGTATGGCTGAGGAAACTACTGTCTAATTTATTTGATCTCCAGATGGATTGTACTTGTATATATTGCGACAACTAGATTTGTGTGAATTTTTTAGAGAGCCTTGTGTTCCATGACAATTCGAAGCATATTGAGATCAAGTATCACTATATCAGGGATATGGTGCAGAGAGGGGCAGTGAAGCTCCAGTATGTTGCGGCGAAGGAATAGATAGCTGATGTATTGACAAAGCCATTGGCTAGACTAGTGAATTTTGAGTACTTTAGGGAGAAGCTTGGTGTTCTCTATTTTGAGGTTCCCTCCAAAGGGAAATGATGAGACCGAGAGCCATTCTGACATGGTGAGAGGATTAGGTTCCTTCCATGGTCAGATGTAAGGGCTGATCCATTTTGTCATGGTGAGAGGATTCAGTTCCTTACATGTTAGACATGAGTGCTAAGCCATTCTGATATGAATGTAGGATTGGTCCCTACATGATCAGATGTAAGGGCTAAATTCCATTCTTGGAATGGAGGCACCTGGTCAGTTACCAGGAAAACTTAGTCTGGGACTAAAGGTCATTTTGATATGACTATAGGACGTAGTCTTACATTATCAAATGTGAGCGCATGGCCATTCTGATGTGATTGAGGGATGTATCTCACTTGATCAAATATAAGGGATGATGTCATTCTCTGGGAGAATGGAGTAACCTGGTCAGTTACCAGGAATCCTTAGTCTAGGACTGAGAGCCTTTCTAATGCTATGCTTTCGAGCATGGTTGAATGTAAGTGTTGAGCCTTTTTGATGCGATGCTTTCGAGCATGGTAGACTATAAGTGCTGAGCCTTTTCGATTTGGTGTTTTCGAACATGGTTGGATGTAAGTTCAGAGCCTTTCTAATGCGGTGTGTTTTCGCATGGTTGGATATAAGTGCTAAGCCGTTATGGCACGATGTGTTTACACATGGTCAGATTTGAGTGCTGGGCCTTTATGACAAGCTGATGTCAGATGTGAGTGCTGGGCATGCCTTTCTGACAAGATAAGGTTAGATGTAAGAGCTAGGTGGGCCATTCTAACTTAGGGTCAGATATAAGTGCTGATGAAAGCCTACATGAAGTGTAGGCCTACAACCAGCATGAAAAAGGGCTCGCTCTGTAGAACTTCCTGTGATGAGAAGAATCGAGAGATAGCATCGATGATGATGATGATCCAAAATTGATGATGATCTAGATCAAGTGATGATCCAGAATTGATGATGATACAGTGATGATTCAACAGTGATGAATTCAGTGGTCATGATGATGCAGATTCTGTGATGAAGAAGACTTGAAGAAGAAGATAACTTGAAGATGAAGGTGACTTGAAGACGATGATGACTTGAAGA
The DNA here is from genome assembly GCA_001517045.1 of Pseudotsuga menziesii. Classification (NCBI taxonomy): domain Eukaryota; kingdom Viridiplantae; phylum Streptophyta; class Pinopsida; order Pinales; family Pinaceae; genus Pseudotsuga; species Pseudotsuga menziesii. The sequence goes on from LPNX010928650.1 coordinate 379,186, forward strand.
CAAAGAATACTTGAAGATGAAGACAACTTGAAGATGAAGATGATGAGATGATCCAGTCAATACAGAGAAGAAGACCAGTGCTGAAAATTGTGTCGAAAGAATACCTTCCTAGTTAAGAGGGAGTGTTGTTGTCATTGTAACTTCAGAATGTATTCACCTATGTATCTTATGTCTTGTACCCCGATGTTTTTTCTAGGATGTGTCTGTAATGTAATTGAGTCATGTCATGCCTTGATGTTCTGATCACGAGGATCTATAATGTAAACAAGTCATGTTAAGTAATTGTGGGTAACCCTCCTATCGTCTAAGGGTTAAAGTCCCCGCAGTTCTGGGGCACTAGAGTTATTAGACTCACCTAGTGAAGTCGGCCCTAGTTGGGTTTAGTCAAGTCAGGAATTAGTATAAATAGAGAGTGAGCCTCTTTATTTATCACACACTCACTCACACTCAGTTGTAGTGCATAACTGAGGAAGAAGAAGACACTGGGGCTAGGAAGAAAGAGGTTGCTGCTATCAGGAGATCATCTTACTATTTTAGGGTTTTACTTTTGGTGTTGATTCTATCTCTGAGGAAGTTGTGGGGTTTTCTCCATTTATGGTTTCCCTGAGGAAAAACACTATGTTCATTGTTTCTTGTGTTTGATTGCTGTGCTTGTTATTCTCTTAGTTAAAGATCCTGATAATGCTAGCTTAATGTTAAAAATCTAACACAACAGTAAGACAATGTGATTGAACTTTGTGAAAAAGTCATTCAAAGTCTTGAAATTTGAAGGTTGGAGAGACATCAACTCATTCTCGAGCTGGTATACTCTCAAATCATCCTGCTTTCCATATAGGGTTTCCAACTTGTCCCATATTTCCTTTGGAGTCTTCAATCCCGAAAGATGGAAAAGAAGATCCCAAGAAATAGAGAGGCATAAGAATCTGAATGCTTCATCTTTCTTGTTCAAGAATCTTGCTTTGTCTATCACAAAAGTAGGATCTTCTTTAGTGTCCATAGTGACCCTATAGAGTCCTGTGGCATGTATCTAGATCTCCATGTCTCCTTTCCATGAGTGGAATTTGAACGGAGTCAAGAGTTCTATGGAAGAAGCCATCTGAATCTGCTGGAGCGAATGCTTTCACTTGTTAAAAACCTGAAAACCACAAAAAAAGGGGCGCCGTAAGGTCGTACAACCTGCACGTTTTATGATTTCATCACACCCAGCATAGTCAATCAAGCAATCTTGATCAACAATTTCCTTACTTTGGGTATTAAGTGGTAATCCTTGGCTTCTGGTGTAGTGCTGGATTTTTGAGCTATTGCTCAATTTTCATGCAAGATCTGTCAAAAACATTGTTTTTGAGAGATCTAAGCTCCATCCCTCCGTGAGCTCTGATACCATATTAATTTTTCATAGTGGTCTAGGAACTAACAACAAAGTCTCACAAAGAATATAGACAGATAATCATAAAATTGGCAAAATGGTGCTGCAATGGAAGTAGTAGCTCTGTATAATCAAATGAATAATGAATAATATAATACAATGATCATGCTGGAAGCATGAATGCCAATAAAATTTGAATTCCCGAGGAGGTCATTTTAATTGAATGAGTGAGTCTAACTTAACTGACTGTAAGCCACAATCAACAATCAAGTTAACCATTGATCAAAACCCTAATTGACTCAACTGATCCCTAACTAAAGTTGGAGTGCAATAAATGACCAAGTCTAACTGAAAGTAGCTCAGACACATGTCACTACAAGCCAACCAACAAGTGGTAGTGCATCAATGAATCCAATGAACTTCGATGAGATTAATTGAAGTGTAACTGACCATCAGAATTTGTTGGAGGTGCCCTTGTTGACTCCAGTTCATTAAATAATCATTAAATAATCAATTTAATGAAGGAATGCACCTTCACTACTCTTTTTAACTGATTGTAACCATCAATTAGCAACATGGGGCATTTATGACACTCATATCACCCCTAGAGTAGTCTAGTTAGCCTCCCCGAATGTAAGAGAAGGCTAGGTTAGACTCCTTGACTGAAGGTAGGCATGGGTGTGCTCATGCTGATGTCATATAGTGCTCCTATGATGTCAATTAAGTCAATAAAACTTAGGATAGTGGTTTAACTAGGACAAATTGAGCAAAAAGAGTGTGTATGGTGATAAATGTTTCCAAAAAGGGGACCAACACAAATATGACTTGTCGATCTAACCTACGGTTGCTGAGATATGTCGAGTTGCAAGTCGCATGAAAATGTCATTCAAGGACAGTTGGACACTCTTGGTCTGGGATCGAAAAATAAAACGGAGTATCAAGATTGCATGTCGTTGGATTTTACAAGTGTGTATGGACAATGCCAACATGGGAACACCACCAAGACTAGCACAGAGGAGGTTTTTTTAGAGTTGACCCACTAGTGCAAGAGTTGTATTGAAGGAAACTCAACAAAACCCTAGTTTATGAAGCCGATGCAATGTGGAGTCACTGGGCCATGGAAATGCAATGGGGAGGGCCCTCTAGAGGTAATGGCATGCTAGGAGACCAACGGAGGTGATTACTCATCGATCTGAACTTTGGTTGCCGAGTTATGTCGAGCTACAAGTTGCATGACAATGTCATTCAGGGACACTTGGTCACTCTCGGTTCGGGATGACATGCTAATTGTTGACCTTTCTCTGTGTTATACCTTTTTCTTTCTCATTAAATTCTAATTATTGACTCAAATAGAAGAAGGATAAAAACTTGCTAGAATAGCAATTAAAATTTAGAGATGAAAGCATAATGCACAAGTGAAATACCATTTCACAATATCAGAGCAATTATTTTTTGAATAGTAGCCCGATGCAACACAAATTGAAGAGAAAGTTGCAAAGATAGTGGTTTAGCAAGTAGGACATGTAGAGAACAATATAAAGTGTGGATTTATCAAACCTATGAAGGACATGATGTTTAAACTCCTATAGCAAAGGTAAGAGAAACATGGGTGAAAGATTAAACCAGTGAAGGGTGTCTATTGAAGATACATGCATCAAATATTTTCACTTGAAAGTTACATTCAAATAATTCAATCTCTAATTAAAAAGACAGAAAGAATTGAGAATGAAAAAGACAAAAAATTGTATTCTTGCATAGCTTTAGTGGCATATTTATATTCTTGCATAGCTTTTGTATTCTAGCATAGTCAAATGTAGATATTCATGTGCTTTTGCAATCTAACACGTCAAAATATATTAAAAGACAAGACGACCATGAGTGGTTGAAATTGATAGCTACTATTACCCAAGTGGAGTGTAAGTGAAATTACCCAATCTCATTCAATATAGCTAGTTGGATCCTCTCTGTTGCTAATTGCCTCCATCAATCTCTCATGCTCTGAATGAGGCAAGAAGTAACATACCTTGGTTGAGTTCTTCCTTGACATTTTCTGTAGATGGATGTTCATGCCAACAATGAAGTTTGTGAAATGATAGACCACAGAACTTGGTCTGTAATCCATGAATACATGCAAACTAGTTCTTCTTGATTTCCCATCTAGTGTAAGATATTCACCCTCAACCACCATCGATACAATAGGAAATTCATTTCCTTCATCTACAATCAATGATCCGTTTAGGATTTTCTTTCCTCGAATGCATCGTGCCAACCAATAATTCATGCCCCATTCATTGTTTATCAAGGAAACAATTGCATATATGTGTCCTGGTTGTGCAAGACCTGAGATATGGTCATAGTCTATCGAAATCGCTGACTAACCCTCCTCTAAGTGGGTTGTTACATCGACTAAATGTGGGTCTACTGCAAGTGACACAAGATCCCAATCATCAACCCAATCCATGCATTCACATTCATCTCATTCACCATTGCTACAAGGGCTGCAAAAGAAAGCAAGTTTCCTTGTCCATATTTCAAATAGGGGGTTGTTTGAGCTTTGAACTGAATGAAATACGTGTGTTACTTCTACTGTGCCGCAACTATAGGAATGTGATCGATCTATGTCAACCACATGCCAAAAATTCCTTACTGGCCTTCTTACCACTGAATTTCGGTATTACATTGTTGTTGAGCACCACTGAACTATGGATTCTGCATCTTTGATATGGGGGTTTCTAGTAAACCTCATCTCCTCCCTTTGTAGTGCGGTCTTGATGCATGCATCGGCCCCATCATGGCCACCTTTTCCATGCCCGGTCTCAAAGTAGTTCCATATATGCAACAGATTATAAGTCTTATGTAACATAATCATCCATTGGAAGACTCAGGAATTTTTGAATTGGCCCACACAACCATCTGACCATATCCAATGCTGATCCATTCATATATCTCCCTCCTTTAGCTAATCATAGAAAATTAAAAAACAGTGTTGCACATAATGCAGATCATGGCATCTATCATCACTTATGTAAAAGTTTGTCTCCTTCTATATTATCCTTTTGTTAATGTTGCTCTTAGGGCTATGCCTATACGTAAGATGTACCATGATGCTGACTTGGTCGAAATGGTAGTATTGACTCTGAATTTCATTTTGTGGCTCAAGGGTGTAGTTTTCTGTAAAATCCACAATTGGCAATATGGTCCCAATGGGAAAGCTGTCCCTGCATTTTCTGTACTACTCATACTGCCATTGCGCTACGTGCACATGTTGAACATACTGCTTGGTTTTCTTGTGGAACTCCATCAAAAAATCACATACCCATACCTGTTGCCATTAAAACCAAGGTTGTATTAGAATGTGACCTTTAAAGAATGTATATGTAGAAACTGAACATGTAAAAGGAAAAACATGCAATAATCATTTGCACCTATGACTTCACCAATGCAATCTTTTTACTTTCCTTCGCACTATCTGATTGATAGTTTACGTACTTGAAGCTCTGCATCTCTATGCTCATATTTCCAAATTAATGCTCATCACTTCCATGAATACAATGGTTCAAAAGAGAAAACCCACTGCACATGGAACAGTTGAAAGTTCCCATATAGACATAACTTTCCATAGTATTTTTGTCCTTCATGCCTTGGAAGAATGATGCTGGCGATAAAATATCTCAATGCATTCGGTGGTATTATGGATTCATTGTAGCCTTGCTCAAGGTTAGTATGCAAATCACAAAATATATGTTTATACGTGTCAAAAAAATATTCATATTCTACATGGTATCTACAGTAGCATGTGTTTCGATCAATGCATATACGAATGTACCATGGTTTACATTTCTCAAATGACCTTTGGCCCAGGTTCAATTGTGTGTGCTCATTCTTGAATCTCTCATAGAGCTCAGTCTGTGTTGTGTCAAGGAAGTGTTTGACATGGGGTTCACATTCAGTAGAAAATTTTATCATCTTTAGCACATCTCTTTGATTAGATGAAGGTCCGGTATGATCATGCCAGAACGTTTTTACTAATTCCTTGACATCATCAATTAGCTTCATATCGCGACAAGGAAACCTGCCGACAAAATCCCAACAATCTTTTCCACCCGGAGTCTACAGATGTTCTCTTACAATAGAGTACTTTTGAATAGTTTTTCTATTTAATTTAAGTATTTGTTCACATTCAGTAGAACCTTTTCTTAGCTTTAGCACATCTCTTTGATTAGATGAAGGTCTAGTATGATCATGCTAGAACATTTCTACTAATTCCTTGATAGCATCAATTATCTTCATATCTCGACGAGGCAACCTGTCGACAAAATCCCAACAATATTTTCCACCTGGAGTCTGCAGATGTTCTCTTACAACAGATTACTTTTGAACAGTTTTTCTATTTAATTTAAGTATCTGAGAAGTGTGTGAAAGGAGGAAATATTGCCATGTGGACTTGCTTACAACTGATTCTGATAACACACGATAAGCCACACAAAGATATTTAGTACAGGACGTCTTCCCAATCACATTAAAAGTAGATTGGATATTTCTAACAATATGATTGTCAGCATCTGAACTTCTAACCATCTTTATGCCTAGAATTCTCCTAATAACAACTAAACAATTTGACTTTAACAAACATAGTAATAATTGACATTTACCTACATCACCTTTCGATTCAAAATATTCCTTCATTAATTTTTTACTTTTCCAATAGATAGTGCATTTGTGAAACTTACCTTCAAGGCTTGACAGACAACTTTCATCCACATGCATACGTCTAGGAGTCCTTTTTCTTGCAGTAGATAGTCGAGGTAGGGAAGGTGGACATGAGCTATGGATCCAGGGCTTCTTTGTTCTCATGAATCATTCACATGTTAGTCCATATTGGGAGTGTGCTCGACATGGTTGTGGTCTTATGGAAGAGATTGAAAATTAATCATTGCCCCTAGGTCCAACGCTTCATACTCACTGTCTCTCAATACACCTATGTCTTCAAGAGCTTCAACATGTCTTGTTGATGGATTGTTGGTTGGAGACTGTTTTGATGTTGGAACTTGAGTTGGGTCCATTGGATGCAACCATTTCACCGGTGGTTCTGAAGTAGAGTTTCTTATGTCATCAAATATATTAGGATTAGATGCAGTATTAGTGGAAATGTATGGACCATGTCTCACTCTCTCCATTGCAAACCTGGCCTTTTCTCTTACCTCATTTTCCTTTTCAATGGGCACATTCCTTCTAGTTTTTCTTGCTCTGTTACGTGAGTTTCCCATATCCAAAAGTTTATTTATCAAAACTATGAGGTCTACCCTTGCATAACACTAGTAGAAAATGAGAAATTAATGACTAAAAAAATGACTAAAATCAGGCTATAAACGACTATTTTTGAGTCAATGACTAATAGTAGCAAATTTCCACTATCTTATAGCTAGTCGTATTTCACTAGTCATTAATAGATTGACTTAGTAGTCATTGATTTAGTCATTGATAGACAATGATTTAGTCATTGATAGTCAATGATTTAGTCATTGTTTTAGTCATTGATAGTTAATGATTTGGTCATTGATTTAGTCATTAATTTAGTCATGGATTTAGTCATTGATTTAGTCGTTGATTTAGTAACTGATTTAGTCACTGATTGCAACCATTAATGACCAAAAATATGAATAAATAATCTACTAGATGTTAACATATTAATGACTAAGCTAAATAAAACTAAGATATGAGAAATTAGCTACTAATAGTCGTATATATGCGAATTTAGTCATTTTTGTAGTCACAAATTTATGATAGGAAACAAAGTAATCGAACCACCAACCTCCTATCTATAATTAGGCAGGCACTCTACCATTGAGCTAGCACCATATAAGAAGCTGTTATTTCTTGACAATGATGATATTCAAACAAATTTATGATAGATATCAATCTACAAACTACATAATTATTACTATTACAACTTACCAGTAACTAGTATTTATGATAAACTAATCCCTGAGAGCTATGTACAATTTTCCCTATAACTAAAGCTAATAAAAATACGACAAATACTCTTACCAAAGAGATTTAGTCATGAGTTACTCTTCCCATTCTTCATCACTATGATCCAATCTAACTATTAAATTCTGCTCAATCAAAATCATTGTCTTCTATAAATCGTTGATTCTCCTTTATGGAAAACCAGACCATGATCCAATAAAACCTGCCATTACATCTCTTTCTAAATTAGGACATAAGAAAAACAAATAAAAATTCCAAATGAATCTTATTGCAAGCCCTAGAATATGAAGATATATCCTAGATTTAATTTTTCATTATCACTGGGAGACACCAATAAATTTCAGATACATGTTTTACATGCATCTTAAGACATGTCAAATTCCAAATTCATCAATATGGAGCAACAATATAGGATTTCTGGTGAAAAATAGGAAACAAATACTCAATCATAATAATGTCTATCAAAGTCAAGGATGAAGTCCATATTATTTAAATATCCAGAGGCTATCCTTGACCACTAACATGATCTTCAGTGAAAAGAGACCAGTAGCCCAGTGATGGAGCATCCATGAAAATATTAAGTATGGGAACACACCAAGAAAGTACAAGAGGAAACTGTGACATCAAAAAAAGCACAACATGCAATAAAGAGAGGAAATCATGATCAAACAAAGTCCATGACACAAACCAAGCACAACAAGAATTAAAGTGCAGGCATGACAAGAGAAAATCATGGTACTTTAGGAGCAGAAGTTAAAGCTCATGAAGAGCGAAGCAAAGTCAGGATGATAGCATTAGTACAAGAATGAGAGAAAATGCACATGAGAAGCATAGTAAGTGTGCATGTCAGTCAACACACTAAAGGAAGATCAAATATCAGATGAGGGAAGATGAATCATTATGGGCAAATTTGAATCACTATGTGAAATTGAAGAGACAAAAATACATGATGAATCATTGTGTATTAGAAAAAAATGCTCTTAAAGGAATGAAACATAATTATTCAAAAATATATCCTATAGTACAAACAATTATACACAATTTGGAATTCAAATACGAGAAACCAAACATCGATGCATCGCGATATGACATAAATATATGCTATAGTACAAATTACTAGAAAATTTGAAATTCAAAAAGGTGAACCCAAACATCCATGTATAACCATATGAAATGATATAAACTGTATATAGAACAACAATTTGAATTTAGTCTTACAAATATTAATAAGCAATGTACACACACACTTTTCAAAGATTTTTTAATCAATTTTCCCCCACCATTCACCCCCTTGTAGGGAATGATTTGGAACCCCAAGCAGTAGTTGAGAGGCATGCTTTGGAATCCCTAGTAGTAGTTGAGAGGCATGCCAACATTCCCCTTTGATAATAAAACTGGAGATCAGCGGCAGTCAAATCAGAAAGATGATAGAAATTATGGGTTGAACTTGACCTAAAATGATCGAAATCACTAGAAATCTGTAGGTTTGAGGAACAAGAGGCAACTTGATGTTGTGAAATTTTTTATAAGGATCAACTGAGATTACTATATTGAAATCTACAACAATCAATAGATGTGAAGCTACTTGCAATTTAGACTGCATAATGCTATAAATGTGGGACTGTATAGTTAACAGTAGCACTTCTCAAGTATATGGATGCCACTTTTTGTGATCGAGGGACAAATATCATGATGTTAGTGGAAAAACAGACATATCATCATGATGTTAGTAAATGTATGGAATAGAATGCATGTATGGTTTTCCAGATCATTAAAGCTTTGAGTAAAATGTTATCCCAACAAACTAAGCAAGGTGAAATGATTGAAAGCATTTTTATAACGAAAATCATACACATTAAAAATAGAAGAATTGCAGTCATTGAACTTGCTCAAGGACACTGAGAAACTGTTTCAATTATAATGTTTGTATTGGGAAATGGGGTCCTTGATCGATAAAGGACCTCTCAACTACTTTCAAATTATACTTTGAATGTGACACTCATTTTACATGCAAAGAGATAAATTATAAATGGAGATAATTTAGATGCAAAGATATATACAACATATGATGGGTCCATATCAATGCACCAATAAAATATAAATGTGTTTTTAAAGTGCTCAATGGCATAAGGCATATCTAAGATAACCACAAATGATATAAATTTAAAACAAAAATTTCATAAAACCTCTAGAACAAACCCTGATCAAGATTCAATTTATACAACATAGATAGAAAATGAGAGCCCACAACTTTCTCATATATGTTTGATAGTCCCTAACGATCTTAATAAAAAATACACAAACACAAAGAGGTGAGTGGTTTTGAGACAATACCATCATACCATGTAGTTTCTGTTCTTTTCCAGAAAGTTTATGTATGAAAATTAAGAAAGACCATTCCACCTATCTAGTGCCTTCCATATTATTATCGACCTCAAAGAAAAGAGCAAGCTTATCTTGTATATTAGATGTCAAAAATCATTACTCGTAAATGAAAAAAAACTTTCTAACAAATGCATAAATTGAGATTGATATTACTAGAAAATATCTATACAATGCATGCTAAATTTTAAAATGCACCTCAATAAAAACTATGAAAGCTTTGATCGGTAAACATAAAAGGGACCAGAACAACTTATAAAATTTAAAGTGTAAGAAGTTAAAACCAACAAGTAGTTAAGAAATCAAGACAAAATTTGTTCAATGCACAATTATTTAATGCAAGTATTTTCCTCGATGCCTACTTTCTATCTGAAGAATAGCTCTAAAGCTGTTGAAGCCAAAGTTGAATGCATAAGACTGAACAATTTCTTTATTTTATTTAAGAATTTATAAACAACTAGAAGCTATAGATTAAAATCTAATACTACCTTTAAAGAGTATTAAACTAACCTCTTTAATTTGCTCCAACTCTGTTGTATTTGGCGTGCCTTCGTATTGCTCAATAATGTGACAAAGCTATAAACATAATTTGTTGATGCTGTCCAGAATTATTGATATAGATCAATTATCCAAGAAATATTGAGAAATAAACACTAGTAAATATCTGCAGGATGACAAGACAACAACTGCATCAGAAATAGATCCCTAATCGAGGTTCTACACCTAGCTTGATGAGATTCAAACCAGATTTAGTTAATTTTTTTAGGCCTTTCTGGCCACAAATAGCTGCACTTTACCGGACTAAATTTTTAAAAGATACACTTATCGCCTCATGGATTGTGGCTTGAGGTCCAAACTCCACTCAGTGGCATCCATCCATAGTATCTATATTGACTAAAGAAACACCTTATCCTATTGGCCTGCAAGCAACAAATACAATTTTCTTGGGTCCCTACTATGAAAGCTCCAGATGACAAAAAGAACCATACATTCCTGGAGCACCGGAGACAATTATACAAACCATTTTTATGAATGTATACACTGAATGGATTACAATAAGAGGAAAAGAAACATAACCCTCCAAAACAATGAAGACTCTTTACATAAATAAAGATACGAAGAAAATTTTGGTTTAACTATGTAATTGGTTAAAATAACTAAAGTGATCTACCTCATAGAGATGCACATGACTACACATTACACTCTAGTCTGTACCTTGTTTTTGGACAATTACTAGTCCTAGAATGCCAGTTATCAAGATTTTACCCCCACATGGTTTCAGCCTACAATTTGACCACTGATGGAAACTTGTTTGGATCAGACATTGGTGAGTTGACAATCAACTCAGATGATCGAGAAGAGGTTAATATGTGGAGTGTGTCAAAGGGCTCAAAGAGAGAGTCTTTACATTCAAAATTGTCAAGCATTTTGGGAGATGAGTTTGAGAATACAAGTGAGAACAAACCTAAGTTTGAGAATACAGGAAAGAAGAATCAGTAAGTTTCTGAAAAGTTAGTGATGGATTTGAGAGAAAACACTAAAGAGCTGCCAATTTTGTCAAATTTATCTGAGCAACATGGTTCATTGTTTGCAGTCAATTCCTCCTCATTCATGGATTGTAGGCCTACAGAAAACAAGTATGTTGAGTATGTTCCCATGATTGGGGCTTGTTCCTATCCTTATAACTTAGAACCAAATAAAGATTCAATACAACAAGTAAATGTTGGAAACATGAATAGCAGAAATGAAGGTTTGGGTTTTCAAACTGAAGGAGAAGAAAAGTCTGAGGATGAAATTCTATTGAACTCTTTGTGGGTAGAGGAGATAGAAAGGATGAGCACTAGCAACTTTTTGGAGTCCCGGGATAGAAGAGAAGGGAAAAGAGGCAAGCGTCAAAACATCGTGATAATGCCCCCTGAAAGGAGATATTTGATCCTTTTGTTCAATCTTAGCATGAAGCAAGCATTGCTTTTGGTCAAGTAGACACTCAAATGTCAGATTCTGTATGGGACGAAGGTGATGGTGGTAGCAAGGAGAAGAAACTGGACAAGGTTTCATAGGAAGATATTCTTTCTCCAAAAATGCAAGGACTGTTAGAGTTATGCTCATTTAAAAGAGATGAGAACAACGTGCAATAAGCTTCCCATTATGGTTTTAAGACGTTGAATATAAAAATAACAGAAGATTGTACATCAAATGAGAAGGAAGAAAACATGTCTATTAGCAGCAAAAACTGGATGGAGGCGGCAAATAAACGAGGAGGAGATTTGTGTCCATTCACGAGGATTGAAAAGAGGTTGGATAATGTCACCTTGGATGTATCTTCTCATCAACAGAGAAAAGATTTTAAACACACTCAGATTCAAGGGATGCCAGATTTTTTATTACATGAAAATAAGAAAGAAAATGTGGAGGAACAATTCATTGAGCCTTATGAGGATTGTGTTGATGTGGAGGAATTAAGTGGAGTCTCAGGAAAAGGTACCTAGGAGGCTATCAGAGGAGCGGCAATGAGAGGAACCCCATAATCTTTGTTAGATGAGAGTAATCAGACAAATTCAGTTGTTTCACCTGAGCATACTATTCTAGAAGACATCGAGGAAATGCCAAATTTGATATTTGATGTAAGCAAGGAATATCAGACAACAATGCATGCCAAAGTACCTTCTTAGCAGGATCATTTAGCAGCCAAAATGCAAGGAGTGCTAGAACAATTAGTAGATGGTGAGAAACAGTCCACCTCTGTAGGATGCCTTAATAATTTGGATGCAAGTGATAACATGATATCAAATTCCATACTATTTAAATATCAAAGTCAGGTACAGAGTCCATACTATTTGAATATCCATAGGCTATCCTTGACCACTAACATGATCTTTAGTGAAAAGAGACCAGTAGCCCAATGATGGAGCATCAATGAAAATAGTATGTGTGGGAACACACCAAGAAAGCACAAGAGGAAACTGTGACATCAGAAAAAGCACCATAGGAAACAAAGAGAGGAAAGCATGATCAAACAAAGTCCATGATAGAAACCAAGTACAACAAGAATTAAAGTGCAGGCATGACAAGAGAAAATCATGAAAGTTCAAGAGCAGAAGTTAAAGCTCATGAAGAGCAGAGCAAAGTGAGGATGATAGCATTAGTACAAGAATGATAGAAAATGCACATGAGAAGCATAGCAAGTGTGCATGTCAGTCAGCACACTAAAGGAAGATCAAAGATCAGATGAGGGAAGATGAATCATTAGGAGCAAATCTGAATCACTATGTGAAACTGAAGAGACAAAAATACATGATGAATCAATGTGTAGGGAAATGAAGAGTTTGAGGACTTTGGACAATCAGCCAGTGTAGGAATAAATAGCATGGAAACCACTAGCATTAGATTAGCCAATGATTTAAAAGTTGTTAGTATTAGCAAGTTGACTTTAGAGCTGACTGGAGCATTCAAATTTCAAGCACATACTATATTTTGTACATGTATTATATTATGATTAATAAAAACTAGACCTATTCCCTTATGACTGTATTCTAGTTTGTATTGATTTAAAAGGGATATGTGCATTGAGTCATCTTAGCATACTTCTGTTCGAAGCCATAAATTCCAGCATCTTGTGCATAAGCTATGTTTGTGAGAAAGTTGGCTGATTGGACAAATTACACCCTTGATTATGGCACCTAGATGTTTCATTATAGATAGAAGTGGTAATTCATTTATGACAATTGAATAAACTAATAGAATCATACAAAAATAAATATCAATTTGTTACACTTCCATATTTTACCCATATCTCAAATTGGCAACATCCTAACTCACTTTGACTTAAGCATCTAAGGTACTAGCAGTAGTAATGTTAAAAAAACAACTACTTAAAACATGTGCATCTAACACAATCTATTGTTCCATAAAATAGACTGCATCTTAATCCATGTCATACAATGTATTCTGACAATTGAAACCAATGTGAACGAGAATGAAAAAATTTAAAAAGTATGTATTGTACACAAAGTCACCAGGTTTGGTGAATTTCAAGGTTCAAGTTTGAAATTTTCCGAACTTCAAGCAATTACAAATAAAATTGTTTAAGTTCGCTGAAATTTTATGGAAACTTCAAGATGAACTCGAATTTGAATAAATTCATTATTAAATCCTAAGTCTGATCTAACTTGCTGCATTCCATTCTTCCTCCAGCCATGTAGCATTCCATTCTCTAAGCTCTCACCTCTCAAAGACCCATTCATTCCTCTAAGCATTCCATTGTTCATCACAAAAAAGAAACGTTCCCATCCATTCCTCGCACAAAGTTATAGACCCCAAGCTGAATCACACTGCATTCCCTCTCTTCACATACCCAATGTCAAGGCTATAGGCCCATAGGGATTGACAACACTTGCTACAAGTATGAACTTTGAAGGGTTTGACAATGGCCTCTAGTAGCTACAAGTCACAAGGTTAAAGACTTCAACAGTAGCATCTTAGGGATATAGGCTACAACCTTAGTCTCAGACCAATGACTAGACCACAAATCATGGTTTTAATTTTAATTTTTTATCAGAGTTTTGCTCAAAGACCAAACCATGGTTTTAGTCCTACCCATAACTAGTATCATTTCGTAATAACAACAATCTACAAGGTACATGTTACAACAATGGCCAGAGCAGAGAAAAATTCTACAGGCCACAACCTTCAACAGTGAACAAAGCAAAGTCAGCTTTTTTTTAGATTTTAATTTTTGTATTGAATTTGTAAGCTTGTAATCGTAAAATTTCTATAAATTTTAGTGTAGTGACACACATTATAATATTACGCTATTGTCTCAAAGTACTAGTCTTAGGCATTTGCAGTTGTCATTGTTTAATTCTAAAATTTCATTATTGCAAACAAAAATAATTAAAAATGCAAAATCTTAATAAAATGTTTGCTCAAAAATTAAATGCTAAGGCATAAAAATATGTCAAGAATTGATGGCTGGAGAGACCTCATAAATTTTAGAGTCTAGCAAACTGGACAACAAAGTCAGGCTAGAGCAGATCCTCACCCCACCCTTAAGAATACAGGAAAATATAGATAATAACAAAAAAATAGTACTTTTAAAGGAATGAAACATAATAAGTCAAAAATATATGCTATAGTACAAACAATTACACACAATTTGAAATTCAAATAGGTGAAACCAAACATCCATGCATTGCCATCTGACATAAATATATGCTATAGTACAAATAATTAGACAATTTGAAATTGAAATAGGTGAACCCAAACATCCATGCATAACCATCTTACATGATATAAACTGTATATAGGACGAAAAATTGAATTTAGTCTTATAAAGATTAATAAGCAATGTACACACACACTTTTCAAATATTTTTTAATCAATTTGCCCCCACCATTCACCCCCTTGTAGGGAATGATTTGGGACCCCCAGTAGTAGTTGGGAGGCATCCTTTCGAATCCCCATTAGTAGTTGAGAGGCATTCCAACATTCCCCTTTGATAAAAAAAACTAGAGATCATTGGCAGTCAAATAAAAAAGATGCTAGAAATTATGGGTTGAACTTGACTTAAAATGATCGAAATCACTGGAAATCTGTGGGTTTGAGGAACAAAAGGCAACTTGATGTTGTCAAAATTTTTATAAGTATCAACTGATATTACTATATTGAAATCTACAACAATCAATAGATGTGAAGCTACCTGCAATTTAGACTGCATAATGCTATAAATGTGGGACTGTATAGTTAGCAGTAGCAGTTCTCAAGTATATGGATGCCATGTTTTGTGATCGAGGGACAAATATCATGATGTAGTGGAAAAACTGACATATCATCATGATGCTAGTAAATGTATGGAATAGAATGCATGTATGGTTTTCCAGATCATTAAAGCATTGAGTAAAATGTTATGCCAACAAACTAAGCAAGGTGAAATGATTGAAAGCACTTTTATAATGAAAATCATACACATTAAAAATAGAAGAATTGTAGACATTGAACTTTCTCAAGGAAATTGAGAAACTATTTCAATTATAATGTTTGTATTGCGAAATGGGGTCCTTGAACGATACAGGACCTCTCAGCTACTTTCAAATTATGCTTTCAATGTGACACTCATTTTACATGCAAAGAGATAAATTATAAATGGAGATAATTTAGATTCAAAGAGATATACAACATATGATGGGTCCATATCAATGCACCAATAAAATATTAACATGTTTTGAAAGTGCTCATTGGCATAAGGCATATCTAAGCTAGCCACAAATGTTATAAATTTAAAACAAAAACCTCGTAAAACCCTCTAGAACAAACCCTAATCAAGATTCAATTTATACAACATATATAGAAAATGAGAGCTGACAACTTTCTCATATATGTTTGATAGTCCCCAATGGTCTTAAGCAACAATACACAAACACAAAGAGGTGAGTTCTTTTGAGACAGTACCATCATACCATGTAGTTTATGTTCTTTTCTAGAAAGTTTATGTATGAAAATTAAGAAAGACCATTCCAATTGTCTAGTGCCTTCCATATTATTATCCACCTCAAAGAAAATATAAAGATTATCTTGTATATTAAATGTCAAAAATCATTACTCGTAAATGAATTTTTTTTTCTAACAAATGCATAAATTGAGATTGATATTACTAGAAAATATCTCTCTAATGCATGTTAAATTTTAAAATGCACCTCAATAAAAACTGTGAAAGATTTGATCGGTAAACATAAAAGGAACCATAAGAACTTATAAAATTTAAAGTGTAAAGAGTTAAAACCAACAAGTAGTTAAGAAATCAAGACAAGCTTTGTTGAATGCACAATTATTTAATGCAAGTATTTGCCTCGATGCCTACTTTCTATGTGAAGAATAGCTCTAAAGCTGTTGAAGCCAAAGTTGAATGTATAAGACTGAACAATTTTTTTATTTTCTTCAAGAAGTTCTAAACAACTAGAAGCCATATATTAAAAGCTAATACTACCTTTAAAGACTATTAAACTAACCTCTGTAATCTGCTCCAACTTTGTTGTATTTGGGGTGCCTTCATATTGTTCAATACTGCGACAAAGCTGTAAACATAATTTGATGATGCTATCTAGAATTCTTGATACAGATCCAATATCCAAAAAATATTGAGAAATCAATGCTGATAAATATCTGTAGGATGACAGGACAACAACTGCATCAGAACCAGATCCCTAATCGAGGTTCTACACCCAGCTTGATGAGATTCAAACCAGATTCAGTTAATTGTTTTAGGCCTTTTTGGCCACAAACAACCGCACCTAACTGTACTAAATTTTTAACAGCTACACTTATTACCTCATGGCTTGGGGCTTGAGGTCCAAACTCCACTCACTGGAATCCATCCATAGTATCTATATGGACCAAAGAAACACCTTATCCTACTAGCTTGCAAGCAACAAATACAATTTTCTTGGGTCCCTATTATGAAAGCTCCAGATGACAAAAAGAACCATACATTCCTCGCCGCTGGAGACAATTATACAAACCCTTTTTATGAATGTCTACACTGAATGGATTACAATAAGAGAAAAGCAAACATAACCCTCCAAAAAAATGAAGACACTTTACATAAATAAAGATACAGAGAAAATTTTGGTTTAACTATGTGATTGGTTAAAATAACTAAAGTGATCTACCTCATGGAGATGCACATGACTACACATTACACTCTAGTTTGTACCTTGTTTTTGGAAAATTACTAGTCCTAGAATGCCAATTATCAATATTTTACCCCCACATGGTTTCAGAATAGAATCTGACATGGTTTCAGACTAGAAGGAAACTTTTTTGGACCAGACATTAGTGAGTTGACAAGCAGCTCAGATGATCGATCAGAGGTTAATATGTGGAGTGTGTCAAAGGGATCAAAGAGAGAGTCTTTACAATCAAAATTGTCAGAAATTTTGGGAGATTAGTTTGAGAATACAAGTGAGAACAAACCCGAGTTTGAGAATATAGGCAAGAAGAATTAGCAAGTTTCTGAACAGTCAGTGATGGATTTGAGAGAAAACACTAAAGAGCTGCCAATTTTGTCAAATTTCTCTGAGCAACATGGTTCATTGTTTGTGATCAATTCCTCCTCAATCGTGGATTGCAGGCCTGCATAAAACAAGTATGTTGAGTATGTTCCCATGATTGGGGCCTATTCCTATCCTTATAACCTAACACCAAATAAATATTCAATACCACAAGTAAATGATAGAAACAAGAATAGTATAAATGAAGGTTTGGGTTTTCAAATTGAAGGAGCAGAAAAGTTTGAGGATTAAATGTTGTTGAACTCTCTGTGGGCAGAGGAGAAAGAAACGATGAGCACTGGCAATGTTTTGGAGTCCCGGGATAGAAGAGAAGGGAAAAGAGGAAAGCATCAAAGCACGGTCATAATGCCCCCTGAAAGGAGATATTTTGATCCTTTTGTTTAATCTCAGCATGAAGCAAGCATTGCTTTTGGTCAAGTAGACACTCAAATGTTAGATTCTATATGGGACGAAGGTGATGGTGGTAGCCAGGAGAAGCGGCTGGACAGGTTTTCATAGGAAGATATTCTTTCTCTAGAAATGCAAGGACTGTCAGAGTTATGCTCGTTTAAAAGAGATGAGAACAATGTGCAAGAGGCTTCCCATTATGGTTTTAAGACGTTGAATATAAAAATAATAGAATATTGTACATCAAATGAGACAGAAGAAAAAATGTTTATTAGTAGCAAGAACTGGATGGAGGCAGGGAATAAATGAGGAGGAGATTTGTGTCCATTCACAAGGATTGAAAAGAGGTTGGAAAATGCCAACTTGGATGTATCTTCTCATCAAGAGAGAAAATATTTTAAACACACTCAGATTCAAGGGATGCCAGATTTTGTATTACATGAAAATAAGAAAGAAAATGTGGAGGAACAATTCATTGAGCCTTATGAGGATTGCGTTGCTGTGGAGGAGTTAAGTGGAGTCTTAGGAAAAGGTGCCCACGAGGCTATTGTAGGAGCAGAAATGAGAGGAACCCTAGAATCTTTGTTAGATGAGAGTAATCAAACACATTCAGTTGTTTCACCTAAGCACACTATTTTGGCAGACATCGAGGAAATGCCATATTTGATATTTGATTTAAGCAAGTAATATCAGACAACAATGCATGCCAAAGTGCCTTCTCAGCAAAATCATTTAGCAGCCAAAATGCACGTAGTGCTAGACCAATTAGTAGACGGGGAGAAACAATGCACCTTTGTAGGCTACCTTAATAATCTGGATGCAAGTGATAACACAAAAGATAAAATGTGAGAGTTTTCAAGAAACGGGGATAGGTCAGTTGAGGGGAAAAGAGAGAATAACACTATGAATGGATCTTCCTCAATGTCAAAACTAAATATCCATGCAGTTGATGCTATGACCGATTTTTCTACAAACCAACCCAAGATTACTACATATTAGCACTATGTACATCCATCAATTATAGTTACCTAGGATATGTATGAACAGAATTAGTCAAGCACATGCAAAAATATTATAAATGGACAAATAGAAGAAAACAATGTGGTTTAGACCTTCCTTAATTTCTATACTCATATTTATAATTTGATCACACTTTGTCTCTTAGGAGACAAGTTACTAACGAAACCATAGACATACTTGAGAGAGAGAGAGATAGGTAGTTGTAGGGAAGAGTGAGACAAATATAGACCACAAGGTCATGGATCAATACTGTCAACCTCAAAATATATATAAAAAACAAGAAAATCTATTTTCATTTGCAGCAGCTGTCAACCCAATAGCTCTCCACCCACAAAACTCAAAATCCTATTTGAGGTTCTACACCCAACTTGATGAGATTCAAACGAGATTCAGTTAATTTTTTTAGGCCTTTCTGGCTATAAACAACTACACCTAACTGGACTAAATTTTTAACAGCTACACTTATTGCCTCATGGCTTGGGGATTGAGCTCCAAACTCCATTCAGTGCAGCCAAGATTTCTTCTCTTAGCTTTTCCATACCTCAGATATTGTCATTGTCTTCTCTAGGAGGACATCATGGATAGTCCTAACTTGTGCCCATAACTGCCTCACATCCACAAAAATGTCCCAAATTGAATGTCGAGGCTACTAGAAGGTGCAACACACCCAATAATGTTCAAAACAATACCCATATTGGCTTAATTATTGTTGTAACTTGCTAGGTAAAATCCTTGATTTAAGTGTCCCTTCCTAGATCTAGGGAACTTTAGCCTAATTTTAGGAGTGCTTGAGTCGAAGGTAATTTACCGACTATATGTGCTCCACTAAATTAGGTCATAACTTACCACTAATGTATATATTTAGCGACTAGAACTCGAGCTGATCCTTTTAGGATTGTGCATGTGCATGATATGAGTTCCATTTACCTCTTTCAAGTAGAATTATTCGTTGGGAATTCTTAAGTTAGTTTACCTCAAAAGTTGGGAGTGTGTATGCCTAACTAAGGGTGTTTGTCTCTATTTAATCCTAACCAACACCTCATGCACTGCATGAGAAATTCGAATTGCCTCCTTGACCTATTATAATTGCTTTTCCTACATATTACATCTCCATCATTCTTTCAAGACTAATGTAATACAACATTCTTTCTTGCTATTTGGTCCATCTCTTTTGTGTAATGATTAATGATAATACATTTATTTTTTTATTATTGATCTCTTTCACTATATACCTCTCTTTGTTTAGTATCTATATCCATATTCTCAAATTTTACATGGTATTAGAGTTGTAGGGGTGCCATACTAGTAAGTATTATAGTGTTTGTTTTTAGGGATGAAGCTATTGCAATTTAAAGAATCTCATTTTCAACCATCACAGATCTCATTTGTTGTAATGGAACTATATTGCCAAAAAATTATAATCCCATTAAACTATTATGAACGAAAATCAAGAGTATAGATACTCTTGAGGATGAAATGGATCTACCATATCATAATGGACACCGAGTTAGAACTAAATTCAATTGTTGAAAATTATAAATACTTGAATAGAATGGATGAAACATTTAGGTTACTTTTCTATTCTATTACTTTTCTATTCTATTTCTTGAGATGTACTCTATCAAATTTCAAACACGAATATTCCAAATGAAGTACATATCATACTGTCCACTCTCTAAAAAACATAATATGAAATGATAATTGATGGGACATCAATTAGAGGTGGAACTAATGACGTTGGCACCAAGTGATTTTGACTCTATTCAAGAATGTTTCACCAAGATCAAATTAGTTATCATGCATATCAATATGTGTAATATAAATAGGAATGGCACACAAATGGTGCTCTCTATTCTCTCCAAATTGGGTCCTGATTATAGTATCGTTGTGTTTTCTTTTCATTGTACTATATTGGCTCTTGGAGCCTCCTTCACAGTGCTTGCATTAGATGTATTTTTTTCCTCTCTTATTCAAGAGAAAGATAAGATATCACAAATGGGCCTTCAAAATGCCTTAAAGGAGCATGCACTTACAAGAAGTGAGGAGAACATGGGTGCAAGTAAGAAAAATCCCCCATACAAGGGAAAACTGGATAAAAGAACAAGGGTTTTTCATGAAAACTTCAACTCCAATGATGAAATTACCGAATAAGAGCATACATGGTGTCCTTTATACAATAAAGGACCACATAAAAAAGAGTATTACATGTATAATTTTTTTTTTTGAATAAAAGGTAGATGAGGAGTGTAACAAACAAGTTGCCACACTAAAAAAATTGGTCATTGCATGTACGCACTTTCAAAAAAAATTACTCCATACATTCTTGACTCAAATGCTTCACAAAATATGGCCTAAAACGATGTAGATATGGAAAATGTGGCTATGGAGGAAGAAACATTCCAACAGAGACATGGAGATATGGAAAATGAAGAAACGACTACAGTGTTCGAGGTAGAGGATGAGCTAGAATCCCATAGTGGGAAATATTTTCACTGAAACATTAAGATTAGGCACATGCAGAGGGTATTCGACATAGAAAAAGCTAACAGAACCGGCATGTAGAAAATTCCCTGAGTTATAGTTATCCGATATAATGGGAACCTGCGAGGTATCATTCAATATAGACAGGCTGAGGGCATAATCCAGAAGAGGGCTAGTGCAAAAGCAGCAACATGGAAAAACATTGGCGCAGCTATGACTGCACAACACATGGTTTTTATCCAAAATTCACTAAAAATTTATCAATTCACAGTAAATCGATAAACTTACCAAGGATTTTGTAAGAAAAGAAGGTGGTGTTGATGCTAGAGGTGTAGAATTTGTGACCCTCCTCTTGAAAAGTCTCCAGGTTCTCTCCAATGCTGCTTTATCCATGGCAGCTATGGAAATTAAATAGAGAAATTGTAAAATCTCATCAATGGTTAATATCGATCCCAAACTCCTCAACGGGTATTACCAATATCCATATCAAAAACCCACCAAACCCTCCAATGTTTGGTGCTAACGGTTAGGCTATTTGAGAAGAACTAGCAGGTTGAGCAGAAATCAAAATTGTCAAAATTGAAGGATGGTGGTTAAGGAAAATCGACCATCGTCCATGAATGCCATTGCCGTAGAGGTTGGGTCACTCTTTGGTAAACTAGTTGGGTCGACCTGCCCATGAAAATAAATTTTATGTGTTTCTTCATATATATATATTTTTTATTTTTATTATTTTATTTGGAAAACAATTTTTTTTTCGTTTATAT
>LPNX010928650.1:415041-446691 GCA_001517045.1 Pseudotsuga menziesii
GAGTCACTATTGCATGAAAGGAGACTGGGCATTAAGTGCATCATCAATTTAGTGTCTTGCTAGGGCATTGTGATCACTAGCACTAAAATGATATATATATATATATATATATATATAGACCCCCTCGTAAAAAAATTGCAATATTTTCTATTGTTGAGCTATGACACATGAGTAGGACATAATAAACACTAGCACTAAATTGATCTATATATATTTAGACGCTCTTGTCAAAATTTTCAATTTTTCCATTGCCAAGATGTCACACACTAAATGGTCA
The DNA here is from genome assembly GCA_001517045.1 of Pseudotsuga menziesii. Classification (NCBI taxonomy): domain Eukaryota; kingdom Viridiplantae; phylum Streptophyta; class Pinopsida; order Pinales; family Pinaceae; genus Pseudotsuga; species Pseudotsuga menziesii. The sequence continues at coordinate 415,319 of LPNX010928650.1, forward strand.
AGATAAATTTTGTGCAATTTCTTTGTTGGATCTCTGGAGATCGAGGTGCATGGCACCGTTAGAGAAAAATGGTTTTCCAGCATATATATCATATGGGATCTGTGATCTGAATATTATATCTGGAAAGCAATATGAACATCTAAAGCACATCATCTGCAATAATCCACATGAACACCATAACACTATCCCAACCACTTGGAAAAAACATTAGATATTCCTAACCCCACAAATTCCATTTTGGATTCAGAATTGTTAACCTGCACATATTTGGAGATAGAAGGTAGAAAATTTACAAAATTTACTAAATTGTAACACTTCATTGTCACAATTGCAATTTTCCATGACACAATTTAAAATGACTAACATAAATGACCAATTCATATTATTCTAGGTAGTCATTTTTTTATGTCGTGACTAAATTAGTCATTTATGTTAGTCATTTTTAACTCTGTCACTTATTATTTAGTCATATTTGTTAACCGGTGACTAAATTAGTCGTTAATTTTAGTCGTTTATAGTTGAGTTAATCAAAATTGCTCGTATTTAGTAGTAAATCACTTGAAAAACCTATGGTGATTAAAATTTTTAGTCACCTAGTAGCTAATTCCTCATTTTGTACTAGTGTAAGAAGCAACAAATAAGGTATTAGTTCCATTATACATGATACATGATGCATTCCAACATAAATATCTAAATTATAGATATGTTAGTAAGCTAATTATTGGCATTGATACATAATCATTGATTAAAGGTTTCTCTTTATGTTTGGACCAAATTTTCATTTCTATACTCTATTTGAGTCAAGTAAAGATAGTCAAGTTTGCAGGTATTACAGCTATAGGATTTTGAATTCCTCATCATCCTCATCCTAATCCTCACCATCATTGTTACTCATCGTCATCATCATTGTTCATCATCACCATCATCATCACCATTATTGTTCATCCTCATAGTCCTATTCATAGTCATCATCATCCTCCTCCTCATCATCATCTTCATCATCAACATCATCATCATCATCATCATCATCATCATAATCACTATCATCATAGTAATAGTCATCGTGATCATCATCATCATCATCATCATCATCATTGTTCATCATCATAGTCATTATAATCCTCCTCCTCCTCCTCCTCATCATCATCAACATCATCATCCTCATCCTCATCATCATCATCATCATCTTCATCATCATCATCATCTTCATCATCATAGTCGTCATCCTCATCATCATCATTGTCATCATCATCATCACTAACATTGTTCGTCATCGTCATCATCATCATCCTCATCATCAGCATCATCATCATCATCCACATCCTCATCATCATCGTCATCATCACCATCATTGTTCATCATCATCGTCATCATTGTCATCATCATCATCCTCCTCCTCCTCCTCATCATAATCATAATCATCATCCTCATCATCATCATTGTTATCATCCTCCTCTTCATCATCATCATTCCATTGCAAATGCTTGGAAATAAAATCAAAGCAAAGTTTCAACTAAACCTATCATCATCATCATCATTGTTCCTCATCGTCGTCATCATCATCATCATCCTTGTCCTCATCCTCATCATCATCATCATCATCATCACCATCATTCTTTGTCATCATTGTCATCGTCATCATCATCCTCATCCTAATCCCCATCAACATAGTCATCAGCATTGAAATCATCCATATCATCATCATCATCATCATCATCATCATTGTTCCTCATCATTGTTCATCCTCATAGTCATCTTCATAGTCATCATCATCCTCCTCCTCATCATCATCTTTGTCATCAACATCATCATCCTCATCATCGCAATCATCATCATCATCATAGTAATTATAATGCTCCTCCTCCTCATCATCGTCTTCATCAACATTATCTTCCTCATCATCGTCATCATCCTCATCCTCTTCATCATCATAGTCATCATAATCACCATCATCATTGTCATAGTCATCATCCTCATCCTCTTCATCATCATAGTCATCATTGTCATAGTTATAATCCTCATCATCCTCATTGTCATCATCATCATCATCATCATCATAGTAATCATCCTCCTCATCATCATCATAGTCATCATCATCATTGTCATCCTCCTACTCCTCATCATCATAGTCATCATCCTCATTTGGTCATAATTGTCATCATCCTCCTCCTCGTCATCATTCCATTGAAAATGCTTGAAAATAAAATCAAAACAATGTGTTTACTTAGCATATGAGCGCACGCGTCTTTAACGCACACACACAAAGTAGTGCGCATGCGCTTTTACTGTGTGCGCACCCAGAGAGCACGATCACACTTATAATGCATGTGCGTTATGTTTTCAACTATGTGCACGCGTGATTTAAATTTAGAATTTTGGCGGCACCTTTTTTCCAACCAACATGGTGGATGACTTTCCTACTTTGGTTTTAGGTTCGGGTTGCCCATCCAAGTGGGTTGGACTGTCTTATGACATAAAAAATTGTTTTGTACCACTACTATTATTTTGTGCATGATTTTCCATATGCCATGCTTGTCCACTGTTAATAAAAATTCACAAACTTGTGTAGCTCTATCTGTAGATTCTGAATATCTAATTTTTATTTAAATCTATTATCTCTTTCTATTTTTTATTTAATTTTAAATGGACTAACGTCAATCTAACACAAAAGGTAGTCTATTTGTTTTAGCTATAACTTTTGATTGCTTCACCTATTTAAAAAATAGAAAAGAACCTACACAAGAAGACACAAAGACCTACATCCTAAAAAAAACATATCGTTGATTGACTATGTTAAGACCAATATGTGGTGGACCAATGATCGACCTTGTCATTTTAGGGCGTCACTGAATTCCTTAATTTGAAAAATAAAAAATATAACATAAATAAATATGAAAAAATGTCAATGCACTAGACACACCTGTTATCTACAACTCTATAATTTTTTTCACAAAATTCCACCATTTGCATACCAAACGAGTGGACCAATGCAAACGTATTCATTATTGTTTGGGGAAAATATAACATACCAACCTTCGAAGAACCTCATTTTTTGGGATTTATGCTTAGTTTCCATAAATGAAAGTTACTGGAAGGTAATCCGATTATCCACCTTTCATATTTTGACACCATATTCCAAAAAGTTGTGCAGGTACCTCTAATATTGCTTTTTGACGTTCAGATTTCTGTTTTTCCAAAAGTCCATTGCAACGAACACGTCATAAGTGACCAGCATTAGCTTGCACTAGCCCTAAGGTTAGATCTTTTTTAATGGGCACATTTTATTTTCGCGACAGATTATAAGGTATATGTTTTTGTGGGTGGTAAATGATGGCATAAACTTACGAAAACTGGTAGACATATAGAGAACAGATAGTACTAGTGCACGCCTATTTTTTCAATAATAAAAATAATAGTTTTAAATTTTTTAATTATCTAAGTGATCAAATGTCGAAAACAGTATTTCAATTGTGCGTGCAGTTGTAACAGAACTCAAAATCCAAGAAAAGAAAATTATAACCATAATTTTCAGACATATTAAAAAAAACATAATTGCTATGAGGCATTATAAACAAATAAAGAGTTTTAAGCATAAACTTTCCCATATGAAATGATCATCATCTTACTTAAAACTCAGAAACCCTTTTCCAAAAAGAAATAGATTTCCAAACAAAACTCAAAAAGCTAACGTACTGTTCTTCCACCAAAACCATTCCGCAGTTCTGATTCTGCATTCTACATTTTGCATTATCCTTTCTGCTACGAAATCCAGGAACCAGAAACGCAAATTGCGACAGAGTCCTTTGAACCACTTTCCATGTTTTAGCTTCTGTCTTTCACTGTTAAATCCGAAAATCAGAATGCAATGAAATCACTGTCTTGTATTTTGACTTTTCACCTTCCAAATTTCTTCTTTTTGCCTTTCAGTGCAGACCTCGAAAGTAAGAAACCCCATGAAATGATCACTTGGCATTTCGGATTTCTGCCTTCTGACTTTTTCCTTTCCACCTTTTGCTGCGGACCTCGGAACTTGGAAACTTCATGAAATGATCACTTGGTCTTTTGGATTTCCTCCTTTCGACTTCCTCATCATCTCCTTCCATTATGGATCTCAGAAGTGGGAAACTTCATGAAACGATCACTTGGTCTTTCGTTTTTTCTCCTTTCGACTTCCTCCTTTCCTTGTTCCACTGCAGATCTCGAAAGTTGAAAAATTCATGAAACGATTACTTGGTATTTTTTCCTTCTGCATTCTGACTTCCGCCTTTCCACCTTTGGCTATGTATCTTCGAAATCAGAAAAAAAAAACAACTTTTGTCCTTAATCATTTTCCCATTTTCCACCTCCCGCCTTTCTCCTTCTGCGGGAAGGCTACATGGTGCAGATTAACACGAAATTTTGTTAACTTGGATTTTATAACTTTTACGCTATTGATTTCTTGCGGCTTAAGTCTCAGTCGTTGATCTGATTTTTTGTGGATTCTAAAATGAAACCTTTGTAACCAATTCCAGTCGTTGATCTTCTCTACGGATAAAATCTCGACCGTCGATCTATTTGATGCCGAAATCGAACTTCGGAAAATTCAATTTCTGGTAACTTAATCCTTGACTTTTCGCTTCCACATCTGCATCATATTTACGCACCGTTAATTCTTGTGGATTTAATCCTCGCCGTTGATATGATTTGATGTGGAAATTGGACTTCGAAAACCTCTATGAATCATCAATATAGATGCGGATTAGATCTAGACCATTGATCTTCTAATCTCTGTGGATCAACATTTAACCTTGCGGATTCAAGGGTTTCTAGTTTTATTTGGTGCTTTGATTTACTGTAAGTTACACTGATCTAAAGATTAAATTGATGTATGTAACCTTCCTTTATTTCGTCGTCTGAATCGTGATTGACTGTCGAGAACCTAAACTGCGCTAAGTTGTTTTGGATGCTAAGCAATAATTTAAGGGTTTCTCTTATGTAATTGTATTTCAATTGCAACAATTACATATCTATACTCTAAGCCAATATTATCATCTCAATCAACATTCCAAACTCGGGTAGCAAAGTTAAGAGAGATTGAATGAATCGATACAGACAAGAAAACTTAGATAAATGTAGGAATGCATGATACACTAAAAAAAATTAGGATTCATTCCATTAAAAGCAGACTCTTAGATTTAAAATCATTCAAGTATTGAAACCAATCCATAACAAACCAACAACCACCAGCACTATAGAATTATCCTCAGAACAAATTGTTAATTACTACAATACTATCATTGTACATATCTAATATATTTTAGAGAAACATGGACATTTGTTCTACAGGAATGCATAAAAAATATTGACTAGAAATATAACTGCAATTCAATAGTTCAAAATAAACATTCCACTATAACTAGAATCAACCATAAGAAAACATAGTAGGAACCTGGAACCAACACTGGGAAAATAAAAGTGGAGAAGTTGTTCCTCCCAACCAACTCTCAGAGAAGCCAAATTACTCGCTCTAGAACCCCCAACCCTGTTCGATGAACCAAAAGAGAAAAATATCTTAATGCGATATCTCTTGCATTACACAAATGTTAATCCCCATCTAATTCTAGCCTTCTTCTGCTCATGGACATACTATTAAATAGTAGTTTTCCTAGGACTTGGTCATTTATGAGCCTCCTACTCTTTAGAAACTAAACTAGGAGTACAGACCATATTTTTGGAGATGATGCATCTTGCATCTTGAGTTCTCACTCAGTGGTATTTGCCACTTGTCATTTTCCTCTTGTGGGTCAACAAACACTCTTTAATAGCTATATCCACTTTTGTTCCCCTTCAAGATATTTTATTAAATAGGGAATGTTTTATTACAAATATGTTTATTCTTGACTTTCCTGTCAAAGAATAATAAAAATAATAATCAAGGTATTTTCCAACATAATAACAATTATTAATTTAGGGGGTATTACATACACTTCCCCTTAAAAGATAACATTGTACTTGTTGTTATAACTTTTTTTTTATTCTTCACATGTCATCGACTTGGAATAATCCTGTATATGCCTCCTTCATATTACTTTCCAGCTCCCAAGTAGCTTCTTGTAGACTAAGGTGCTTCCACTACAGCTTTACCTATCTGATGGTATGGTTCTGGACTAAAATTCCTCTCCTGTCAAGAATGCGCTTCGGTCCCACTTGGAAATCTCCCTTGGGTTCCACCCGGATTACATTCCCATCAATCACATGGGAAACATCATGGACATATCTCTTCAATATAGAAACATGAAACACATTATGTAATTTAATATTGGGTGGTAGGGCTAATTGGTATGCAACCGACCCCACTTTAGCGAGAATTTCAAATGGCCCACAATACCTGGGTGCTAATTACTTATACTTGCCCAATATCAAGGTACTTTATTTGGATTTACCTTTATGTATACATGATCACCCACCTGGAACTCTCTAGCAGTTGTTTTTAAGTCAGCATAACTTTTGTTTATGTCTTGGGAAGCCTTAAAGTTCTGTTCTACCTGTTTCACGGTTAGTTCCATATCTTCTAATCAATCACATCCTAACATTAATCTATCAATGGGGTTTCTCCATGAGATTGGAGTATTACGCTTACTCCCATAGAAAATTTCAAATGGACTCATACCTACATGAACTTGGAAGTTATTGTTATAAGCAAATTCGACTAAGTGTAAGTAGTGTTCCCACTTACCTGGTTTGTCCATAACATACATTCTTAGCATGTCCTATAGAACCTGGCTTACCCTTTCAATCTGCCCACCTGTTTGTGGATGATATGCAGTACTAAAATTTAACAAGGTACCAAAGCCTTTAAATAAGGATTTCTATAAGTTACATGTAAACTTTGTGTCTCTATCTGAGGCTATTACCTTCGGCACATAATGGAACCTGAGTATTTCTTTCATTAAGATGTCTATAATATTAACATCTTTGTAGGTATATTTAACAGGTATAAAATGAGTCACTTTGCTTATTTTGTTAACCAAAACCATGATAGAATCATGTTGTATTAAATTCTTGGGAAATTCAGTGATGAAATTCATACTGATGGTCTCCCACTTCCATTCTAGTATGGGTAGTGGTTGAAACAATCCTGCGGGATGTTTATTCTCTTCTTTAACTTGCTGACATTCAAGGAAGACAACTAAGGTTTCAACCACTTCCTTTTTTATGTTAGGCCAAAATAAGTCTTTTTTTATCAAGGTGATCATTTTTTGATATCTCGGGTGCCCCGAGAAGGGTTTTTTATGTAGTTCATCCATTAATGTCAATTACATTTCTCTTATGTTAGGTATATACAACCTATTTTTATACAACAATAGTCCTTGTTGGTTTAGGATAAAGTCTGTTTTTACTTGTTCTTGTTCATTTTTAGCAGTCTTTTCTTTTAAATTCGGATATTCACCATCATAATTTCCAATAATTAAAAAATTATTTCCCATATCAGATTCGTAGTTGTTTCTTGCACACAGTAAAATCACATGTCGACTTAAAGCATCTGCTACTTTATTTTCATTTATATTTATATGCTTTATCTCGAAGTCATACTCGCTTAGAAAGGACAACCATCTGGCTTGTCTTGCATTCAAATTATGTTGATCAAATAAATATTTAAGGCTTATGTTGTCTGACATAAGTAAAATATTTCTACCAATTAATTAATGTTGCCACAATTTTAAGGTGTGAATTATAGCAGCAAGTTATAAATCATGTGTCGCATAATTCTTCTCATGATCTTTTAGTCTTTTGGATTCACAAGATACAACATAATTTCCTTGTAGTAAAACTCCACATAACCCTTCATTGTAATCATCCATACATGCCACGAAATCCTTGAATTGATCAACAATTTTTAAGATCGAGGTGGTGGTTAATAGATGTTTTAATTTGTTAAAACTTTCCTCGCACTTTTTAGTCCACTCAAACTTTTTTCCTTTGTTTTGTAAGGAATTTATGGGGTAGGCATGGTTAGAAAATCCTTCTATGAACTTGATGTAGTATCCAGTGACTCCTAGAAGTTTTGGGGTAGGAGCTGTTAGAAAATCCTTCTATGAAATTCATGTAGTATCTAGTGACTCCCATAAATAATCAAATATCAGATTCATTTTTAGGAACTGACCACTCCATGATGGCATTTACGTTATTTGGGTTAACTGAGATTCCATCCTTGGACACTACATGTCTGAGATACTGAAGCTTGTATTTGAAAAAGTCACACTTAGTGAACTTTGCATAAATTTGTTGTTCTCTTAATACCTAGAAAACTATTCTAAAATGTTCCTTGTGTTCTTGTTCATTCTTAGAGTAGATTAATATGTCATCAATGAAGACAACAAAAAATTTAACCAGATAGTTACATAAAATGATGTTCATTAAACATATGAACGCAGCAGGTGCATTTGTCAATCCAAAGGGAATTAGGAAAAACTCATAGTGACCTTAACAGGTCCTAAATGATGTTTTAAAAATATCTTCATATTTTACTTGTACTTGATGATAACCCAACCTTAAATCTATCTTTGAAAAGATAGTTTATCCATAGAACTAATCGAATATATCATCTATCTGAGGAAGTGGGTATCGATTTTTAATAGTCATTTTATTAAGTTTCTTGTAATCTATACATAATATTAGTGTACTGTCCTTCTTTTTCACAAACATGACTGGTGGTCCCTAGGGAGACACGCTTGGTAGAATGTAATTTTTGTTGATTATTTCTTGTAATTGTGATTTCCATTATGTGAGTTAGATTTTGTTCATTCAGTATGGAAATTTTTATCCTGGTACCACTCCAGGTATCATATCGATTGTGAAGTCTATATCCATTTTTGGAGGAATTCTAGGGACTTCTTCCGGAAAGATATCTTTGGACTCCTTTAAAACGGGTATGTATTCTAGTTTAGGATTCCTATTATTTTCCTTATCATTGATTATATATAGTCCGAATAATTTACATCATTTTCTTACTGATCTCTTCATTTGCAGAGAGAGATTTCTTTGATGGTTATCTTCCTACAGGAATTCCTTTCACTTTTATATTATTTCCATTATTATCAATACATGTAAATGTTTTATCAAAACAATTTAGCAAAACTTTGTGCTATTCAATCTAATCCATTCCTATTAACAGATCATAAGATCCTAAAATAAATATATTTACATTCACATGCATAAGGAAATCATTCAACATTATCTTACAATTTCTAACAATACTAGTAACATTTCTTTTTGTACCTGTGGCTAACTGTACTAGTCGTGACTTATCAAACTTTTTAGGTACCGAGATAGAGATAGGTTGATTTTTTTGTCATACCTTCAATTTTGGCCATGGAATTCTAGTGGTTTGCTTGCCGATTTTCCAGTGTAACATAGATTCTAGTCTTGCTCCTGGCCATATCCCCAACTGTAACTGCTTCCTGGATATAATGAACATTAATTTTTTTTTCTTGCTGGAGAGTCTTTAAAGTAGTGTTTCTCTCCACACTCCCAACATTTTAAGGTTTCTTTTTGTGTTGGTTTTTTATTAGGAATAGTTGATTGTACTACAACATCTTGAGGTTTAAAACCTTTGTAATTATTACCCTGATACCCTCTATGATTATTTCCCTTGTTTTTATGGAACTTATTTTGTTTTCCTTTCGAATTTTTATTTTTCCAAGCTGGTAAACTTTCTCTTTTATTCTTGTTTTGGTCATAATAGAAGTTGGCCTTCCTCATCGCTTCCTCTAGTGTCTTTGGATCATGATATTCAATCTGTTCTTTAAACATGAGGGGAAGGAAGGTAAGGAACCACTATATCTTGGGCTTCTCATCAATTATGGAGGAGACATAGCGAAGTAAGCTTAAGAACTTACTACAGAGTTCTTTCATTTTCTTGGCCCCTAAACTTAGTTCATAAAACTCCTTGGATTTTTCTTTGTAATACTCTCCAGATAAATATTTTCTTTTAGAAAAATTCTTAAAAGTTTTCCAGGTTAAATACCTTTCTTTTATACCGTTAACTTTCTTTATGTCTTGCCACCATATACATGCCTTTCCGGTTAGATTATAAATGGCCATTTTTTCTTTCAAATCATCTGAGTAATTATATATTTGGAATTAATTTTTCATTCTTGACAGCAGGGCCTCAGCATCCTCTGCCTTCTCGATTTCACCATTAAACATGGGTGGTTTAATTTTCTTGAACTCCTATAGATTTCCTCATAGGTTATGTAATTTTTCTTCTTTTTATTTTGGTCATTTTTTTCACTTGAGTCTTGATATTTTCTGTGATGTTTAACTGACTCTTCACTTGAACTTTCAGGGTTATTTCCGGAAAATTCCAGCTTCCTGCCCTTACATTTATTTTACAGGGCAGTTTTAGGAAATTCTTGATCAAAATACTCATTTTTATCTTTTTCTTCATTATGTATTTTTTCTAAAAAGATAGTGTTTACATCTTCTTGAGCCTTCAAAATTCACTCGTTATCTTCCTTAACCTTTCTTGATTCAGACCTTAGTTCATCCATAGTTCTTTTCAATTTATATTTATTGTCCTCACTTTCATTTAGGTCTAACAAGAACTCTCCATCTCTTATATTTTCCTCTTCATTATTTAAAGGTCATTCCAGGTGAAGTTCCTCTTCTGCATCCTTTCCTGCATCTACCATATTTCCTACAAATTATATTTGTACTTATCTTTGTTGGATATAAGAGAACTTTCAAGAAAAAATAAACATGAATTAGTTTGTTTTTTTCTAAAATAGTTGTGTGTTGAGCCTATTTAGGCCTAGTGCTGAAACCATACTCTGATACCATATGTAATAGAACTCAAAATCCAAACAAACAAACAAAAAAATTTATAACCATATATCTTTAGAGATATAAAAAAAAAACCTAATTATTATGAGGCATTATAAACAAATAAAGAGTTTTAAGAATAACCCTAGCCATATGAAATGATCATCATCTTCAATAAAATTCAAAAACACTTTTCTAAAAATAAATAGATTTCCAAACAAAAATCAAGAAGATAAGGTATTGTTCTTCTGTCAAAACCATTCTGTAGTTTCGATTCTACATCCCGTATTCTGTAGTAACCTTTCCATTGCGAAATCCGGTAACCGGAAACACAAAGTGTGACAGAGTCCTTTGAACCACTTTCCTCCTTTCGTCATTCTCTATGAAAATATGGATATTGGAACTCAACAAAACAACCACCTTGTCTTTTGACTTTTCGCTTTCTGAATTCCATGTTTTTTCCTTTTACTATGGATCTCAAAAATCAGAAAAAAAAAAACAACTTTTTTCCTTACTCTCTTTCTCATTTTCTACCTCTCTCCTTCCTCCTTCCATAGGTGGGCTCTAGGGTGCAGAAAAACACCAAATTCCATTAACTTGGATTGTATACCTTCAACGTCGTTGATTTCTTACGGCTTAACTCTTAACCATTGATTTGACTTTTTTATGGATTCTACAATGAAACCTTCATAACCAATATCAATCATTAATCTTCTCTGCGGATAAAATATCGACCTTCGATCTATTTGATGCGGAAATCGGACTTCAGAAACTTCAAGTTCCATTAACCTAATCCTTGAATTTCCTCTTCCGCATTCTGCAACAATTTTTTGCACTGTTGATTCTTATGGCTTTATTCCTGACCGTTGATCTGATTTGATGTAGAAATTGGACATCAGAAAACTTTGTGAACTATCGATGTAGATGTGGATTAGATATGGATTGTTGATCTTCTAATATTATGTATCAACATTTAACCTTGCAGATTCAAGGGTTTTTGGTTATATTTATGGCTTTGATTTACTGTAAGTTACAATGATCTGAATATTAGCTTCTTGTTTGTAACCTTTCTTTATTTCACCATCTGAATCATGATTCATAGTCAGGAACCTAAACTGAGCTAAGTTGTTTTGGAAGTTAAACAATAATTTAAGGCTTTTTCTTATGTAATGGTATTTCAACTGCAATAATTATAGATCTATACTCTAAACCAACACTATCATATCAATTGACATTCCAAACTCGGGAAGCAAATTTAAGAGAGATTGAATGAATTGATACCGACAAGAAAACTTAGATAATTGTAGGGATACCTGATATAGTTAAAAAAACATAGGATTCATTTTGTTAAAAGAAGAATATTAAATTTAAAATCATTCAAGTATTGAAAGTGATCCATAATAGACCAACAACCACTAGCTCTACAGAATTGAGCTAAGAACAAATGATTAATTACTACGATACTATCATTGTACATATATAATATATTTCAGAGAAACATGGAAATTTGTTCTATAGGAATGCATAAACAATACCACATGGAAATATAATTTGAATTCAATATTTCAAAATACACATTCCACTACAACTAGAATCAACCATAGGAAAATAAAGTAGGAACATGGCACCAAAGCTGGGGAAAAAAAAGTGGAGAAGTTGTTCCTCCCAACCAACTCCCAGAGCAGCCAAATTGCTTGCTCCAGAACCCATGGTCATGCTTGATGAACCACAAGAGAAAAATATCTTAATTTTCCATCTCTTTCATTACACAAATGTCAATCCTCATCCAATGTTATCCTCTTGCTACTCATGGACATACTATTAAATAGTATTTTTCCTAGGAATTGTCCATTTATGAGCCTCATTCTCTTTAGCAACTAAACTAGGAGTGCAAACCTGAGTTTTGGGGATGATTCCTTCTGCATCTTGATTTCTCACTCAATGATATTTTCCACTCGTCATTTTCCTCTTGTGGGTCAGCAAACAATATTTAACAACTATACCCACTTTTGTTCCCCTTCAACATGTTTTATTAAATAGGGAATTTTTTATTACAAATTGTTTTATTCTTGACTTTCCTATCAAGGAATAATAAAATAATAATCAAGTTATTTTCCAACAGAATAACAATTATTAATTCAGGGGGTGTTACAAGAGTGTTTGAATGTATTGATGCAATTATTTGGAAATGGGTTTTTTATAGCATGTAGAGTTCGTTGTGCATTACTGCACCATACAATTGTTTTTCAAAATGATTGAGAAATAAAATAATTATGGGAAAAACACTAATAATATGTTTTTTGAGTTGAGGAGTGATGACATAATATAAATAAGAAAAAAAATAGGAAAATTATATATTCTTGTTAAAAATTACATATTTGGAATGTGCAAAAAAAAACCATATCTATTTCTAAAATTTCATAAAAGAATGGAGGCGTGCAACATATTTTAACCAACGGCTAAACATGATCATATTGAAAATTTGGATATAATTCTCAATTAGTCATGGTTTATCATACTCCAAGGCATAGGCATGATGAATCCAAAGAAAAGTCTGAAGCAGTCACATAGGAATAAGAATGCCACACCAGCATGGGTGGAGGCTCAACCATAGTGGAAATAAACACGCTCGTGTTTTGTTTAAATTCAAACCTTTGTTCCCACAAATGATAAATATGTGCGCGTTATAATACCTAAAAATACGCACACATTTTATAAGACTATAATGTGTGCACATTATTTAATCCTATAAATTTACATTTGACTTCATTCCCAATTACAACAATATTTTTATTATTTTATGCACCCCCACCCTGCTCTTACCCCTAACTCTTACTAACTCCCCCTCCTCCTCTCCCTACCTCTAACCCCCCTCCTTTCTCTCCCTAGCACAACACCCACTAGTAGAAAATGAGAAATTAATGACTAAAAAAATGACTAAAATCAGGCTATAAATGACTATTTTTGAGTCGGTGACTAATAGTAACAAATTTCCACTACCTTATAGTTCGTCATATTTCACTAGTCATTAATAGCTTGACTTAGTAGTCATTGATTTAGTCATTGATAGAAAATGATTTAGTCATTTATAGACAATGCTTTAGTCATTGATAGTCAATGATTTAGTCATTGATTTAGTCATTGTTTTAGTCATTGATTTAGTCACTGAGTTAGTCATTGATTTAGTCGCTGATTTAGTCACTGATTGCAACCATTAATGACCAAATATACAACTAAATAAACTACTAGATGTTAAAATATTAATGACTAAGCTAAATACGACTAAGATATGGTAAATTAGCTACTAATAGTTGTATATATGTGAATTTAGTCGTTTTTGTAGTCACAACTTTATGATAGGGCACGGAGGAATTGAACCACCAACCTCCTGCCTATAATTAGGCAGGCGCTCTACCATTGAGCTAGCACCCTTTAATAAGTTGTTATTGCTTGAAAATGATGATATTCAAACAAATTTATGATAGATATCAATCTACAAACTACATACTTAATACTATTACAACTTACTAGTAACTAGTATTTATGATCAACTAATTCCTGAGAGCTATGTACAATTTTTCATATATCTAAAGATAATAAAAATACTACAAATACTCTTACCAAAGAGATTTAGTGATGAGTACCTCTTCCCATTCTTCATCACTATCATTCTCATAGTCCAAATAAGAGTCCTTCCTGAAAGGATTTCGAAGCCCAATGCCATCACTGCATCAAAAACAAAGAGTCTGAAACAAAACTTTCCCTCTTGTCTACTATAATATTAAGAATCCATGAGCTTCAAGGTGTTTCAGATGTTCCTCATCATGGGCTATCAAAATTAAAACACAACCTGTTGCTTTGATAATTAATAAACTTAAAATTATGCAAAGTATATTCACCTTTTCTTTGAGAAGGTTCCATAATAAGCAGGTCTATGGCTATGATCAAACTGCAAAATGTTTATTCTCTTATTATGAAGCCTATTTTAGCTTTAAATCAAGTGATAAACATTCTAAGAGCCAGACAGATTCAGAAACTTATTGCTAATGGAGACTCGACAATTATCATTTGCAAAATTAGAGACTTGACTCCCTATGCACCGCAATGTCTTGCAAAAATGAGCTCTAGACCTAGAATTCAAAGAATTGCAAGTATTTTGACTTTGGGAATTGCAAGTATTGCAAGTATTTAGCATTGAATCATTTACTGTTTCAAAGGTACCATTTTGTATGGAGGAGTTATGCTTTGTGAATCGTTATTCCTTGGCTATAAGGGCACCTAATAGTGGATTCAATAATTAAAGAGTCATGTTGCAAATATAAAAAGAAATACCCTGCTCCTACAACATTGCGTCTTTAGAGAAACCTTTAAAGGGTTGTATATTTGGCTTCTAGGTGATGATACCAATTATTTGAAAGGCAAGACAACTGGTTAAGCATGAATTAAACTTGAAAAACTTGCAAACTATTAGGTATAACAAAACATATATCAGCTCTATGTTGAGATGTACAGGATCTGAAACAACTTCCATGATGATTGGACAACAGTTCAACAGTTCATAGAGAGAAATAACCATTGATAAGAACTGAACTTTCCTTAGGATATATGGTCACCTAAAATAAGACTACACTAACATTTAGATTCTAGTAAGATTTTGAGATTGACTAAACCTATCGAAAAGGTTGGAGAGACTGGTATTCTACAGTGTTCTTATAATGCACAGTTGCATAAAGGCATATTCTTATAAATATTTTTGACTTTTAAAATGAAGGAATTTACTTGACCATGAAATGCACATTTATGATGAAGCAAAGGATAGAGAAAATCATGATGAGGTTCATATTCCCCATTTGAACTGCCTACAAGAAAGTATTTCTTCGTAAGGGTAATAAAGCATGTCTCGATCCTACTTGAGTGGAATGTGAAAGTGCCCTACCCTGTTTATCTGATTATGAATTAGTTTTAAGTTCCAATTCCCTTTAGGCCCGATGGCATGTTTATTCCTTCCACTCTGACTCCCCATGTGGGATGCGTTGCTTCTTCAATGGAATATAAGAGCCTCACTAAGACCTGGGTCTCATATTTTGGTGTGGAGTTATATTTGCAAGTACAAAGTTCAAGGTTCATGAAGAATTGTTCAAAACCTACCATTAGTACAGAATTATAACATAGGGTATGTTTATGCAGGAGGATAGAGGCAGGGCAGAGCAGATGGTAAGAGTAAGAGAGGGTTTGACCTAGCTAATTTAAAGAAAAAAAATCTAAATCACATGAGAAAAAAAAATCACTTGAAAATAATTTGTTTGTTGGAAGTTCATTCTATGTATCATGTAATTCCAATTCCGTAGGTTGTGAATAGGCAGCAGTGCAGACATTGCAGGTTTTTCCTCTTGCCAACCTATAAGATGAAAAGTTGTGTGATCAAGCCATATACTATCATAATAGTGGATCACAAATTGTGAAATCACTTGGCACTGATTTTGTTACCCTCCAAAATGTCGAGGATCTGAATGTTTCATTATTGATAGAATCAGAGAAATTTCAATTTGACAAATCTGTCATTGCCAACTTGAATGAAAGTGGTACCATGAACAACTTAGAGATTGAAAATAATTATACTTCATTAGAATCCTTACCTTCCCACAAGGTGAGTCAGAAGTCCTAAAATTTGATCACTAGATAGCTAATGCCAGAGGATAGTAAAACTGTGTTGGAACTTGGAAATGAATTTTTGTTCTGCAATGTCTTTAGTTTCGCTATCAAGTCTGAAAGTATAAAGAGGGAAAGAATTGTTCGTTATTATTTTAGTGGGCACTCAAGAAATCACAGTAGGTTAGAATCCATCTTTTATACAACAGTCTAATGAATTGACATTGAATGTGCAGGAAAGTATGTTTACTGCTTGTATACAAGCTATGCAAATAACCAAAATGAGTATGGCAACAGAGAATGGAGATATTGACAAGAATGGTCCAATGGAAGAGGAATGCAAAAAGAATGAGAAAGCAGCTCAGCTTACACTAGAATCCACCTATCATCAAAACCTTAATAATTTAACATTTCCTGTTGAAAAAATTATGACTGGTGGTTATCAGCAAGCAATGCAAACTGCTCAACTTAGCATGAAGATGGTGAATGGTTGTGCCAAGAAAATTGAACACTCAAACCTAGAATTTCAAAATAGTGGTGAAGCATTTGACATTATCATTGATATGGATAGTGATCATACTAGGCAGACTGGTCTTATGAACCACGAATTTGAAGGGAGTGATAAAGCACTAGGGCCTAGTGCAGAAATAGAGGATGATCTTACTCAGTAGACTGGTCATATGAATCCAAACTTTGAAAAGAATGTTGAAGTAACCAAAACTAGCATAGAAATACCAAATAGTCTTACTAAATACAATCTTATGAACTTCAAATCTGAACATAGTTTTAAAATAGCTAGAACCGGCATGAAAATAGAGAATGATAATGATGAGAAAGCTTGTCTTATCAACCATGAATCTAAAATTAGTGTTAATGTAGGCTGCACAACATTTGAAGAAACAACACAAGATGGAGGGCAGCCAAAGCCTTGTAATGAGCAATGGATCATGACTTCAAATTCAAGTAGTTGTAAAATTGGTTCTCACAGTCATTTGAAGCTGCATAATTAACATGCAATAGAGTTCTCAGTTCAGGTTTGATATGCTCATCTTTGGGTCATATATATGTTTCTGTTATGTTCCAGCCTATTTGAAAATGTTTTGTTAACATGGTATTTTTACTCTTTTTAAATAAAGGTTAGGCTTTAAAAGTTTAACTCTTTGCTTAATGACTTGGAAAGTACGAAGCAATATAATTTAATTTCTTTGGGTATATTTAGATTCTGAAGTTTAGAGTGAAATAACAGATACTGAAAAAAATATTTCCAAAGGAATAGTTACTCCTATATATTGATAATGGCATGGAGCTAAACGTTAAAAATTAAAATAGTTTACTGAACCCTTAATATCCTTGCAGCTGGTGCAGAGTAACCGTAACATTTATTAGGTTGTTTTATTGTAGGGAATCCTAGCACCCAAGGTGGAGGAAAACTTGGTTATCTTGAAAACCTTGAAAAGGATGTCAATGAAGCAACAATAGTAGGGTTATATGTGCCATGCATGACAAGAATTGTTTTTAACAAAGATGAAAAAGAGACTGAGAAAGACGAGTTCAAGGTCAAAAAATTAGAGATTGGTCTTGACTCTGTTTCATCTACAATTGAAGAGTGTTCACTCTCACAGGGTGGTGTGTTCCCAGGTGATAGTGAAGAGTTTTTCAACAAGTGTGATCTTTCTTTGGTGCAGTATTCATGCCAATCTAAGGATGGTCAAGTTGGGGTAGAAATACTTGAAACAAAAATTCAACCTTTAGGATGCTTAAGATGCAAGGATGCAGAGGTTCAATCCAAAAAAATTGAAGCTAGAATCCGACAATGTCGCAGTATGTCCCAAAGTCATGGTATATCTATAGTTAGAGTTAATTCGAGAAAGATTTTCTCTGAAGGGAGCAGGAAATATCCCGCTATTTTTCCTAATTCTGAACATGGGAAACCTTTGAATGCTACGCAACCTAATGAAATAAATAATGTTTGGATACTTTGTGAGATGGGATCAGTGGAGTGGCACACGTGTCCACCCAGGGATTCAACATATCCCACTTTGTTTCTTCATCTTGACTTTGGCTTTCCTGTCCTAATAATTGAAGAGAAATTCTAGGTACACTTCTTTTGGCCCTATTCTCCTTTCCAAGTTATCTATTCCTCCAGTGGAGATAATGCCCCGATCGATTTCTCAGATATTTTACCAGAGAAGAAGTTGGGCACTGTAGTAAGTATTCTGGTCTACTTTTATGATGATGTTGCAATGGAGTATAACTATGGGTGTCATGCTACTCCTTGTTTCTATTCATGTACAGGTAATCAAATCCCAAAACTTCAGCAAACTATTCTGTTTTTTTTTTTTTTGGTTTTGAGTTTACTATATGTAGGAGAACAATTATGGAATCTCATAACGAGAAGATCTGAGTTTTTTCTCTAGAATTTGGCCAGGAAGGAGAAGCAATCCAGCAACACTTTGTGTTGATTCATGGACTTGGGCATGAAGCTTGGTGTTGATATAAAATTATTAACTCTGCTTAAGCAGAAGGGGCATAGAGTGGCTGCCCTGGATCTCACCTCCAATGGGATAAACAGGGCAGCCTCTACAGAACAGGTCATTTCAATTGCACACTATGCAAAGCCATTGTTACAATATATCGGCAACCTCAGCAATGATGAGAAGGTACTTGGGTTCTAACCTGTAACTTGTAGGCTTGGGAATAGTGATTATAAACCAAAACTGATGATAGGATTATGAATACACCATATTGGATGTTTTCATGATGTTTATCTCTATTGTTCTCATGGTGTCCTTACTTTAAAAGTTTGGATGTTTTCATGATGTTTCTCTCTATTGTTGTAATGGCATCCTTACTTTGAAAGTTTGGATGTTTTATGATGTTTCTCTCTATTGTTGTCATGGTTTCCTTACTATAAAAGGTATGACAATCACTTGATGCTCTTTTATACTTTTATCCTTTACATTTTGAGCTGGAAAATTTCAGGGCTCAAGAAAGGGATTTGTATTTCTCATTGTGGCTTGGGAAGTCTACAAAATAACCCTCTCAAGAGGCTTCTCATTGCATTATATTTCATATTTGGAAAACAAAATATGCTCAACCTTTTGTTATGCAATGGATTAAATTGCAGTTGAATAGCACAGGAGGGCATGTCGTCATCATTACTGCACTAATGCTGAGATGCTGTGACAGTTTTGATTTTTGGCCATTTTGTACAAACTCATTTTATTATTGTTAATTATCCTCCAAAAATATATATATATGATAAAATGCTTTATGCACTTCTCATTTGATCTACTATTTGCAACATGTATCCACCTATTCCAAGACGCACTTTGGGAGCTATGTGGACATCGATATTTCTTTTTTTTATCGTGTTGTGTTTACCAGCAAATCCCACATTAGAGAAAAAATAAGCTTTTTAAAATAAAATTATTTAAAAAGGAAGCTCAATTAGATACTTTTTTAGTTGGAGGATGCTGATACTCTGGGAGCTGAACTTCAGATAAAATCTTCTCCAAAATTTTCCTTTGTATTTCTAATTTAAGTGGCCTGTGGCCCTTCATGTAATAACTTTTGAGAAATGGTGTAGATTCACAAAAACTCAAGATTGCACCAAAACACATAACACTATAGAATAATGCACTTCATTCAGCACTAGGGGAAAAACCCCAAAAATAAGCATTAATTCAAGATAACCTTCTGTAAATATAAATTCAATATAACAAAATAGCAAGGCAAAAATGTACATACCCTCAATTCTGATTCATTTGTCTTTACACTAGCATTGATTACTGACGTGGTTTCTCCCCCTCTTGCTTCCTACAATAAGCACCACTGATATTTCTCTCAAGTATTCTCAATTTTTTTCATGGACATGAGTAAAAACTATTTAAACAACACTTCATAACAAGTATTTGCAACTATTATGCAAGGTAAATATATCCATCCATAAAAATAAAGATTGAAGGTCTTGCTTTGACAATTCAATTTTTCAGAACAAAGTGTATGATAGGTTTTTTATTTACAATGTTTGACATTTATTTGTAATAAGCTGTAATAGTTTAATGATATGCCACTGATTGCCATGGAATTTGTATTATGATTCTTTAAATATACTGGTAATGAAGAAGACACAATACCAACTCTGGGGTAGTTTGCAACGGCTTATTGTTTTATGTATATTGCCACAACAAATTCACATCTCAGAAAAGATTCAAAGATATCAATGTTGAGTTGATGGTGTAAACAACCACAGGGCATGCATATTGTGAGTTTACCTAGTTTCTCCAAGCTATCCTCCATTCTTGTGTAGCATGTTAAGCATCGACTGCTTGGCTGAATAGATGGTGCATCGTTGTGAGAAAATATTGCTTGGCTCCAGAAGAGGACTCATGTATGGCACATCTTGAAGAGAATATTCAACAATAGCACACTGAGCTTTGACTCAATGCAGCATACACAGTTCAACATATACACCCAGCCCATATTCCCTCATTCCTGTAAGCAGTAGAGAGGACAAAGGAGGATAAAAGGCATAGAAGAAAGAGTATCATGGAGGGCATGCAACATAGGTATACATTGGTAGAGCCTCCAACATCCATGCTAGTGCTAGTCAATTTCCAGAATTATAAAGTTGATTTTTTTGTAAGTAGGGGAATCCGCAACTAGGGCCTGGCTCATACTCACAAGTTGCCTTAAATAGGGTCAGTCCCAGTCTGCTACCACTATACCCCTAGGTGTACCAACTCTATCCTATGCATGGCACATAGGGCTCATCCAAGGTTTGAACCTGTGACGTCACAAAGAATGCTTACCATTTTACCCTATCAACAACTGGTCTACACCCAGGAGGCACCTGTTTTCTATATTTAGTTTAAATATCAGTTCTTGATTAGGAAAGAACATGACTTAGGGGCTTTTCCAGACTTATAACAGAGTGAGAAGGTCCCTAGGAGTAAGGTTCAATGCATTTTCTCCCGGTTGGTATTTATTCTACAAAATTTACTCATGAATGGATTAGGGTTGACACAGTGAACCTAAATGATTTGTTTAACGTATCTACATGGATTGTAAACCATATATCTCTCGTGTTCTATAAAAGAGAGATAGGACAGAGTCTATACCATTAACGATGTGCTTCGAGATTAAGACAGCAGTTGGCAGTTCATTCAATCTTACTAGAGGAATTGTGCTAGAGAATGAACGAAATAAAGGTATTTTGACACTGTATGATACTATGGATTTTGAATGAGAATCTTGTGTGATAACATCTATGTACTTTCTCTTCTCCATATCTAACAGCAAGGAATGTGACTATTGTTACATGTTGTAATCTATCCTGGATTGTACTGGATTTATAGATTACTGTTTATGTACATCTAACAATTATTTTCGATCTAATAAAATGATATGCAGTGTTTACACTCCAAGAGTTTGTTTAAGTAGATCCATTTTTTTTATGGGTGTTCACTAATCTTCAGTTGTTAGCAGTAGGAAACAGTTCTTTGAGCCCACATTGGATCATCATGAATTGAAAATTTCTCTTCTTTTGATAGGTGTTTCCTAATCTTTAGTTAGCTGTAGGAATTAATTCTTTGAGACCACATTTGACTATATTTATTTGAAAATTTCAACGTATACACAGTGTTGCTAATCGTATGCATAACTAAAGCTACAACACCAACATACTCCATACCGCCATAGTTTGCTTCTTAGAATAGCTATACTATGAATGACTAGACCTAATTTTGGAACAAACAATAACACCATTGCTAATCCTCTCCTTGAAACTAAACTCTAGAACCCCATTAACCTAGAGACACTAAACCCCAATAAAAAGCCAGGGAAACAAGCACATAGCGAAAGTAGATCGAGGAAAATAAACATAAAAATCAAGAGTGGAGCATGTTGAAGATGCCTCTAAGACTAGAACATTAACCCACACCAGATTCCTCTAAGGTATTGACCAATACACAGTAATGTCAAAATAAAATCATGAAAATTTACACAAAAAGACAAAAGCTCGAAGAAATAAATGGATACACAGTTAAAATAGTTAAATCCCTTTTATAAAATAGATGGATACATAGTTAACTATGGATATTACCTCTCTGGGAATCACATTCGGTGTAGGTATTAACTTGTGAAGAATATATACGAACATATCATATCCCCAGAAATGGTCCCACTGACAACTTTTGACCGCAGGGCAACGCGGGTGTCAAAAATATCAGTGGGGTTTTCATCTTACTAAGGGGAGAGAAACATCAAAATCATAAAAACTCAATTTTTGATCCACCTAAACCCCTATCAACATCATAAAGCATCATAAACCCCATAAACATCACAAAAAATCTCTGATCGGCTCATAACTCCAGCAAACTATCGCTTTTATTCCTATCAGGAAATCCACAGACGCAGTAGCTGTAACTGTAGTAGCAGTAATGGTGGACTGGACTGTGCAAATTTCAGGTTTTTGGCAAAACGATTTCGTGAAGGAAGCTCCAACTCTTGGATTGATGGTGATGGGACATGTGCCACTGTGCACCTAAAATGATTAACAATGGAGATTATCCGAATCGTCTGACGAAAATATGGATGGATGAAAAAAAAACATTAATTTCGAAGAGTAGTTTCCATTTGTTGAAATAATAAAGATTGAAAGTCTTGCTTTGACAATTCAATTTTTCAGAACAATGTGTATGATAGGTTTTTTATTTACAATGTTTGACATTTATTTGTAATAAGCTGTAATAGTTTATTGATATGCCACTGATTGGCATAAAATTTGTATTATGCTTCTTTAAATATATTGGTAATGAAGCAGACACAATACCAATTCTGGGGTAGTTTGCAACTGCTTATTGTATTCTATATATTGCCACAACAAATTCACATCTCAAAAAATCTTCAAAGATATCAATGTTGGGTTGATGGTGTAAACAACCATGGGGCATGTATATTGTGAGTTTCCTTGGTTGCTCCAAGTTGTCCTCCATTCCTATGTAGCATGTTAAGCAGCGACTACTTGGTTGAGCAGATGGTGCACTGTTGTGAGCAAATATTGCTTGGCTCTAGAAGAGGACTCATGTATGGCACAGCTTGAAAAGAATATTCAACAACAACACACTGAGATCTGATTCAATGCAGCATACACAGTTCAACATATACACCGATCATGGATTCCTTCGTCCCTGTAAGCAGCAGAGAGGACAAAGGATGATAAAAGGAATAGGAGAAAGAGTATCATGGAGGGCATGCAACATAGATATACAGTGGTAGAACCTCCAACATGTATGCTAGTGCTAGTCAATTTCCAAAATTATAAAGCTATTTTTTTTGTAAGTAGGGGTATCCACAACTAGGGCCTGGCTCATACTCACAAGTCGCCTGACATAGGGTCAGTCTTAGTGTGCTACCACTATACCCCTAGGCGTGCCAACATTGTCCTATGCATGGCACATAGGGCTCGTCCAAGTTTTGAACCCGTGACGTCACAAAGAATGCTTAACAGTGCACCCTATCACCAACTGGTCTACACCCAAGAGGCAGCTATTTTTCTATATTTAGTTTAAATATCAGTTCTTAATTAGGAAACCACATGACTTAGGGGATTTTCCATATTTAAAACAGAGTTAGGAGCTCCCTAGGAGTAAGGTTTAATGCATTTTCTCCCAGTTGGCATTTATTCTAAAATATTTACTCATGAACAGATTAAGGTTGAAACAGTGAGCCTAAATGATTTGTTTAACGTATCTACATGGATTGTAAACCATATATCTCTCCTATTCTATAAAAGAGAGACAGGACATAGTCCAGACCATTAAGGATATGCTTCGAGATTAAGAGATTAGTTGGAAATTTATTCAATCTTAGGAGAGGAATTGTGCTAGAGAATGAACAAGGGCAATAGAGGGATTTTGACACTATATGATACTATGGTTTTTGAATGAGAATCTTGTGTGATAACAACTATGTAATTTCTCTTTTCCATAGCTAATAGGAAGGAATGTGACTATTGTTACACATTGTGATCTCTCCTGGATTGTACTGGATTTATATATTACTTTTTATGTAGATCTAACCATTAGTTTTGATCTAATCAAATGATATGCAGTGTTTACAATCCAAGAGTTTGTTTAAGCAGATACACTATTTTCATAGGTGTTCACTAATCTTCAGTTGTTAGAAGTAGGAAACAGTTCTTTGAGCCCACATTGGATCATCATGAATTGAAAATTTCTCTGTTTTGATAGGCGTTTCCTAATATTCAGTTAGCTATAGGAATTAATTCTTTGAGACCACATTTGACTATATTTATTTGAAAATTTCAACCTAGATAGAGTGTTGCTAATCGTATGCGTAACTAAAGCTACAACACCAACATACCACATACTGCCATAATTTACTTCTTAGAATAGCTAGACTATGAATGACTAGACCTAATTCTAGAACAAACAATAAAACCATTGTTAATCCTCTCCTTGAAACAAAACTCTAGAACCCCATTAACCTAGAGATAGTAAACCCCAATAAAAAGACAAGGAAATAAGCACATAGCGAAAGTAGATCGAGGAAAATAAACATAAAAATCAAGACTAGAGCATGTTGAATATGCCTCTAAGACTGGAACATTAACCCACACCAGAGTCCTCTAAGGTATTGACCAATACATAGTAATGTCAAAATAAAATCATGAAAATTTACACAAAAATACAAAAGCTTGAAGAAATAGATGGATACATAGTTAAAATAGTTAAATCCCTTTTATAAAATAGATGGATACACAGTAAACTATGGATATTACCTCTCTGGGCATCACATCTAGCGCGGGTTTTAAATTGTGAAGAATATGAACACACATATCATATCCCCAGAAATGGTCCCACTGACAACTTTTGACCGCAATACAAACCATAAGGCGACGTGGGTGTCGAAAATATTAGTGGGGTTTTTCTTCTTACTAAGGGAAGAGCAACATCAAAATAATAAAAACTTGATCTCTGATCGGCATAAACCCCTATCAACATCATAAAGCATCATAAACCCCGTCAACATCACAAAACATGTCTGATCGTCTCAGTTCTCTAGTAGACTATCACTTTTATTCCTGTCAGCAAATGCACATATGCAATAGCTGTAGTCGCAGCAACATCAGCAGTAATGGTGGACTCCACTGTGCAAATTTTAGGTTTTTGGCAAAACGATTTCATGAAGGAAGATCCACACTCTTGGATTGATGGTGATGGAACATGTGCCACTGTGCACCTAACCTGATTAACGATGGAGATTATCTGAATCGTCGGACGAAAATATGGACTGATGAAAAAAAAAACATTAAATTCAGAGAGTAGTTTCCATCTGTTGAAATGCCTTACGACGTAATTATGCCATTTTTTTTAGTTTTTCTTTAGGCGGGGGTTTAATGTCAACATGGAAAATCCATTATGAATGATTATAGTCCACTATTTTTTTTATGTTTTTATTAAAGGGGGGGGAATTTTAATGGTTGAGAACCTTATACAAAGTAAATTTTAATGCTAAGATCCCTTCTTTTAATATGGTATCTCCATCGATGGCTTTTATATTGAATTATTCTTCATGTTATTACTTGGATTTTGAGGTTTATTTCAATTTTGGATAATTAAGTTTATTTTAATTTGGAGTATATTAAAATTTAATTGAAATTTTAATTTATTAGGTAAAAGACAATTCCATCAAGTATCTGCAAAAAGATACATCCCTAACCTCCAAATTTAGCAAATAGTTCCATTGAAATCATCACTAAGCATAATATTTAACTGTTCAACTCAAAAAAGAAACCTATATATTTTAACCTCAATTTCAAAAAGTATTTCTTATATTCATGTTTTCTTTAAACTAATTGTCAAAGTTCTCTTAAAGGGATGTAGGGATGATTCTTACATAAAATAAAAGATGAAAGAAATAAATTAAACCAATATCCACTAATGAACAAATTAGGTCAATGGTACTAGTAAATACAACAAATAATAGTATTAAAATAAGTAGTGCATAGGGCATATATTCCCAAAATTCAAAAATTAAAAGGATAATATAATGACAAAATTGAGGTAGATCATTAATGGATAAACCCTCTATAATAGAAGACACCCTTGAAGGTGAAAACAATTGAAACATGCCTGATGACCAACAGAAATCTCAAAATCAAACACAAGAGCTTCCCTTAATGTGTCTAATTCTAACCATGAGTCAGTTTGACTATCTTATAGATTACCCCATGTATGAACGCTCTCTTAGAAAGCCTCTTATCTACACAATTTGGAAGTATACCTAATCTTCCCTATTGGTACTGGAAAGGTCTAGATTGATCCAGCTGCAATATCCCATCCATTTCTAGGTTCCTCACACTCCTATTTAGCGCATGTAATAATTTCTCATAATCTTACCTATTTCTTTTGAGAATAACAAACCTGATATTGAATTAAGAGGATCCTCCAATCATGTCCCAAATACCAAGGGCCCTTTGATATGCCCAATGTGGAAACATGTTTGTAATTGGTGTCTACCAAGGACCCACCAGGGGGATTCCCTAGCAGTGGCCCTTCCAATCCACTTGAAATAAAGAACATGCCCTAATAGAAAATATCAGTTAGTGTAAGCCCTGTTTTATTCCTAGGAAGAGTGCAAACATCCTATGCCACTAGAGAGAACCCTTTTCCACCTCTTCCTTCCTCCCAAGGGATCTCCACAGAAACATGACCATTTTTAATAGATGGAGTCTAGGGATATATGTAAGAGTATAATACATTTCTTTCTAGATTCTAAAATTCTATCTTTCATAGAAAACATCCTAGTTAAGGGGAAATCCCAGTGAAATTATGCATGCACCTTGCCTTGAAACAAGTTCAGAACTAATTTTCATTTCTTAGCTGGAATTGTTAACTAAAAAGGGAATACCCAATGATCAGATAATTTTCCTTGGATGTATAGGTTTCCATCCACACAACAACCAATTTAGATAATCCTCTTATCCAATAAAAATCACTTTTGTCTACTTGTTTCTTACGATTAGGCCACTAGAATTATGTTGCCCCTATTAGTTCTTGTGAGAGCCAGGGTTAGGGATAAATCATCTGTAAAATGCAATTACCAATTAGTATATGCCTCACCATCCTTACCCCAACTAATTTTGGCTATGGTATGGGAGTCCCTAGATCAATAGGAAAGCCCCAACAAGGAAATTGGAATTCAAGGTCCCTAGTGTACTTAATTGTATTAAATAGATGCACCTCTACTCAAAAAATTTAGCAAATGGTGGTTAATCCTCAAATTTTTAGGTCTACTGAGAAAACTTAGCAGATGGCAGTTAATCCTCAATTTTCATATGTTGTAATTTTTCCAATAACTACTCTTATTTTGGAGATTTTGGGGAAGATAATATTTTAGTAAAACTAGGTTGAAATCATGTTCTTCCCTACTAACCCAACTAACATAGTTGTTATAGTTAAGAGTTAGGCAGGATGTAAAAGAGTTTTATCATTCATGAAAATAATTAAAACAACTAGAAAAGAATTACCTCAACCATAAGAACTCCCGGCATAATTGGTCTCTCAGGGAAGTGGCCAATGAAAAAATTATTGTTTATCGTCACATTCTTGATGGAAATAACTAACACACCAGGTTTGCACTCCACCACTCGATCAACAAGAAAAAATGGAAATCTACAATCATGTTGGATGAGTTAGATTAGCTTGTATACCATTCCAAGGCCAAGCAAAAAGAAAAACACCAAAAATGTGCTTCCCCATTCAATCCACGAGCAAATAAAAAAACCATAGTCGAGATTTAGAGACAAAGACTATAAGAGGATATAAATGAAATATGTGACGCTTACATTCATGGTTCTCCTAGATATGAAGATTTAGAGAAAAATATTGTAATCTTCCCCTACGATATTTCTTGGAAAGTGATCTTGTATAATTCCTCAATTTTTAACCTGACCCACTAAGAAAAATTTGATGAGGAAATATCCCTTCGAAGTCCGACGATGGCCAATTGGGATCCACTCGAAATCGAAGAAGAAATATAGCCTGCAGTGTGGACATATAAATTATAGGGTTTCTGTGGATTAGGAGATGTTGAACGACCACACACACTAGTGTAGTGATGGATAACTGCTTCCCATATGTTTTCCCTCCAAGGCTTTGGGAATCCCGACCTTTAATGGGGACTACACAATTATCCAGATGACATCATCCTGGTGGATCCAAAATGAGGTTTTACAGGATATAAATGGGGTTTATCTTGTGTGCAAATCCTTAGTGATCGAGAAATTTGGAGAAGATGCCTCTTCCATGGAAAAATACAAGATCCTTCCCCACGAGTACTAGTTTTCATGTATGCCCCTGAAACTCATCCGCATGCCAAATTCATCTCATTTTGATAATATTTACAACGATTATTTGCAATGTCCAAACCCCATATCAAATCAATGATTAACATGAAAACTACCTCAATGAGTGGAAGCAAGGAACAGAAGAGCCAGAAGGGGCCGCATCAAAATATGCTGAACCGTTTTGGCACTACTTCAATGGTGACTTCTTGGAATGTTCACCTTTTGGCATTACTTCAATGGTGACTTCTTGGAATTCTCAATATTTCTCTCGGTTTTTGCAGGTTTGGAATATATATCAATTAAATTTAGAAATGAAAAAAAACAAATTTACCCTATAAATAAATTAATAGATGATAGAGTTTTTTATAACCATTTCATCAAATTGATTCATTGTAAAATAAATAGGGTTTTTTCTCTGATAAATATGCACGTGCAATTTCTTTCATTTTTGTAAAGGGTATTATGTGGATGTATATAATAGCATAGTAGTCTAAATGCACAATGAAAAAAAAAACTTTACCATCCAAAATAATGAGAAAGGAAATTTGTATCAATATTAAATTTGATAAGAATTATTTTAGAATAATAAAACCATTGATATCAAATATTAATATTGCACCATCTAATTGCAACAAAAATACTAAAAATTAAATTTAGCAATGAAAAAAAAACAAAAAATCAAACATATATATAAAAAAATCAATTAATATTGTTTTTGATGGTGACCTTTAGAAATGAAAAAAAAACAAAAACTCACACATATATATAAGAAAATCAATTAAATATTGTCTCCAAATTATAGATTTAGGGATGGAATAATGAAAATTGGTGAGAATTTTTTTTTTGATGGTGACTTTAAGTGACATTTTAGTAATAAATATTTCTAGTAGGTTAGGAATCCATTAAAACAAATAATATAATGTATTTATGAGTATTTTTTAATCCTACATAATAACGACAATGGATTACTCTTATTGCACTCTCAATTATGACTTCTTTTGAGATTAAGATGATGGAATTGAGGGAAAATTGGAGTCACTATTGCATGGAAGGAGACTAAACATTAAATGCATCATCGATTTGGTGTCTTGCTAGGGCATCGTGATAAGTAGAACTAAAATTATCTATATATATTTAGACCCCCTCGTAAAAAATTGCAATATTTACTATTGTTGAGCTATGACACATGACTAGGATGTCATGAACATTAGCACTAAATTGATCTATATATATTTAGACGCTCTTGTCAAAATTTACAATTTTTTCCATTGCCAAGATGTCACACACTAGATGGTCAAGAGAAATTTCGTGCAATTGTTGTGTTGGATCTCTGAAGATCGAGGTGCATGGCATCATTACAGAAAAAGGGTTTTCCAACATATATATCATCTGGGATCTGGGATCCCAATATTATATCTAGAAATCAATATGAACGTCTAAAGCACATCGTGTGCAATAATCCAGAACACCCTAACACTATCTCGACCACCTGGGAAAAACACTAGATATTCCTAACCCCACAAAGTCCATTTTGGATTCAGAATTGTTAACCTACACATATTCGAAGATAGAAGGTAGACAATTTACAAAATTTACTAAATTGTAACAATTCATTGTCATAATTGCAATTTTCCATGACACAATTAAAAATGACTAACATAAATGACTAATTCATATTATTCTAGGTAGTCATTTTTTATGCCGTGATTAAATTAGTCATTTTTTACTTTGTCACTTATTATTTAGTCATATTTGTTAACTGGTGACCAAATTAGTCTTTAATTTTAGTCATTTATAGTTGGTTCAATCAAAATTTCTCATATTTAGTAGTAAATCACTTGAAAAACCTGTGGTGACTAGAATTTTTAGTCACCTAGTAGCTAATTCCTCATTTTGTACTAGTGACCGCCCCATTTTTTTCTCACTCTCTAACTCTCTCTTTCACACACAAACACACACACCTATCTCTCCACTTACCACTAAGACCAATATGTCCCCTCCCCCCAACACCTAAACCCCTAACCCTTACTCTCTACCTATAAATCTTAAACACTCCCCTATTGTTCTATCTCTAATCACTTAGTGTCCCCCTGAAACCCTTAACACTTCCCTTCCTCTCTCTCTCTCTCTTCCTCATACACATGCACACACACACATCCTCCTAACACCTTTCTGTCACTCCTAACACATAACACCTCTCTCTCACTCCCCAACTCATCCAAATACACTTATCCCCCACCCCCTATCTATTCCCCAACCGTCTCTCTCACTCTCTCACATACACAAACACGCACATTACACATCAATAGGTCACCCCTTACCACTAAAACCCCCCGTCTCCCCCGCAATTCTTACTAATCCACAATCCTCCTCTCCCTACCTCTAACTCCCCTCCTCCTCCTACCTCTATCTCCACTCTATCTTAATACCCAACCCTTGACACCTAAAAAACCACTCCCCAACCCCTAACACCCACCCACACACACACTTCCATATGTCTCCCCCCACCTTTATCTCCCCTCCGCCTCCTACCTCTAACCCCCTC
>LPNX010928650.1:446838-487372 GCA_001517045.1 Pseudotsuga menziesii
TCTCACTCCCCAACTCATCCAACTACACAAAACCCACACCCCCTATCTATTACCCAACCCTCTGTCTCTCTCTCTCTCACACACATCCCTTCCCCCCCCTAGGATTAACAACCCACCCCCTGTTATAGAGAGAAATTCCTATGGCTTGGGGTACCACAATAGACAGCTTGACTCCAGAAATCAATCCTTTCCAATATGCAATAGAAATTAAATATATAACACTAAAGGATTAGACCTTGTACCTTATTCCAAATGGTTGAAGTAGATCCCCATTGAACTTTCCAACTTTATCTTGAATTGATAGATTACTTCCTCAACAACAAGTAAACAATACAAGCATACTATATATATTAGTGTTAGATCTATTCTAGCATATATAATCAACAATGTATAAACATTTGAAAACATCCATGGATAAAATAATCATTCAAACATACAATATTAGATAGGAAAAGATATTTCTATTAATATAAAATCAGAGATTACAATGGATACAACCTCTGTCAGCACGTCTGCGAATTGGAGAAACTGAATCCCCCACTTGGACCTCCACCACCTCAATCCTCCATCTCTCGATAGCAAGCTCACAAGCAAAAGGAAAGCTTGGGAAGAACACAAAAGTGCTCCAAGGGACAAAGGGATGCAGACTCAAGCACAAGTTCCGGCAGGAATGGACTATAGTTTCTTTGCTCTCAATTCTCTCATATGCCTTCAATGTACCATAGAGTTCCTTATATATCTTTTCAAAGGGGTAATGAAAGGTCGAATCCGAGTGATCTCAAGGCATAGGGAAGGCCAGGAGTCAAGTGAGTCCAATCCATGTCAAGGAAAACTCCAGAAGGATTTGGATTATGCACACATCTCGATGTACACTGTTTTAGGTGTCAAACCCGTGTATATACGCGATTATAGGTTTAAAAGTCGCATGTATCATTTTTCACATGTTTTTAGGGATGGTCAAGGAAACATCAAAGGACAAAAAATGGTCCAAGTCCAAGGGTTGCAAGGAGTCTATAGAGGGACAGGGGATGTCCATACAAGTGTGATTCACATGGAGTGGTAAAATAAGCTATAACAGATGCCCCCTAATGTGTGAGGTTAGAGGGGTCATACAATGGCCGAAATACATTATAAGTCCATCCCAGAAGTGGAGTGATGAAGGATCCCAAATGGAAGACTAGCCACCCGATTAGAATAGTACAATGATACAACTCTACACATAACTGTAAATACATATAGCAGTCCTGGATACATAAGAGTACAATGACCATGAATAGGCATGATACAAGATATCACATAAGTGTTCATCACCACGTACAATATACATAGATCAGAATCTCCATGATGAAGATATACAAAGGACCATGATCTCCATAATGGCTGAATATATATAATGGATCAAGATCTCCATAATGGCTGGAAATGTCTGACATATACTGGAATCAAGTCACAGGAGCTGAAATATCATGAACACTGGCACGATCAAGGAGGTAGCATATAATAGATGCCACCAATTTGGAAGGTCTTCTACACAAATCCTGTCATGTCCCCTAAAAGTGGCCATTAAAGTGTTGACTATACTGGACTCCTAGGAGGGGCTCAATTTGACATTAATCATGCTACCTAGGGAAATTTTGTAATAATTAATTAAGTAAGGCATGTATCTAAGTTTTATTTTCCATTTTAATTATTATTGCTAATTAATGAGGTGTAAATAAGCTGCCTAGTCAGGTGGGGCGCATTGGGCAAGTCTACTAGCCAAGGAAGGAAAGAGGAAACACTATGACAAAAGTTTTGATAGGAAACAAAGAGGAAAGTAACAAAAAGAAAGAAAGAAAAGCAGTCAAGGATAAAACAGGCAAGTTTTTGAAAGGAGGGCGCAGTTGCCTCTTATGGAGCTCAGAAAATCAGTCAGAGAAAAGCAGGAAAGTTTTCAAAGGAAAGAATAGTTTCCTTATGAGTCTAGAAAAGCAAAATAGGTGTCATAAATAAAAATAAGCAACTTTTGAATTAGAGAGGGCACAATTTCTAACTATGAAGGAGGATTTGAACTTGGAAATAATTTCACATGGTCCTACTTGCTAAATTCCCCAAAGGAGGCGCCTTTGTGGCTAGGGTTAGGGTTTGTTGAGGGTTAACTTGCTCTCAAAGGTCACCTTGGATCCTCACTTGCTAACAAGGTCACTAAACACTCTATTAAAGGTGAATTTGACCCCATTGACTCAGTTTGGATGATTTTACATTGTGGTTATTCTATGTGAGCATACTCTCTGAGTGTTGTGCCTCAGACCATTGGGTGATGATCCCCAAATCCCTCCTCCCTTCTCTTCCATCTCCCTTTCTATATATTGCAGGTTTATGGAGCACTAATTTCAGCCATTGAAGCTTATTCCAAAATTTGTTACAGCCTCCATCAAGTTCAAGTCGAGCTCCAGTGAAGCCCATGCTTCACCTATGCTCACAACCCCTTGCTGGTCAAGATTCAGGCCTCCTGCCCCTTAATTTTGGAAGCCTCTTGTAATGGTCAGTAAATAATGTTATTTCTATTCTGTAGTGTCAGTATCTTCTAAACATTACATTTATCAGGTCGAGATATCTCATACCCTGAAGAATATCATCTCAGTTTCATTAAAAGATCCTATTTTATTAGTGTATGGGGGGAATTGAGTGAATATGAGTGTTGTAATGAATATTTCATGATGAGAAAGTGATTTAAATAAATTTTCATGTTCAGAGAACCCATATTTATCTCTATTATAAACCTCAGGTTTCACAAAATTGAATTTAAGATGATTTAATAGTCTTTTTAACACCCTAGCTAGATTACTAGTTTTTAATAACTAGTTTTATTGAAATTGATGCAAAATAGGTTCTGTAAACTCAAAATGAGCTCTGTCAGTTCCTGTAGGTCAGTAAAAGGCCTACCTTCCCATATCAATATCTAGAATTTTTTTTTGTTTGGGTCATACTATTACCACCTAAGTTGTACTTAGTGGTTTTTATCAAGTGAGCCTGGTGAACCGGACAGGGTTAAGTTGTTCGAACTGCAAAAGACCTTTGGAAGTACTTCTAGGAAGTGCTTATTGTACTATGTCACATGTTCATACCCCATGGGGGAATTGTAAAAAATGTTATAGTATCATAGTGTCTGTAAAAGACTCGGTCTCTTAGACTTCATTTGTCAATCCGATCAGCCTAGGGTGTTTTTTCCCTTGTTTATTATTGGTTGTTGAACAAACGACTGATAATTTTTGAGTTTTTCACTCCATACCTCCAAATCTGGGGTGGTTGGCTTGGCATTTAGGCCTATTGATGTTATTAGAGTCTATGTGTCAATGTATAAACATGCTAGACATCATTTTTGAGTCATATGAACATGTCTAAGTCCCCCAAAGTGTTTTTCAATTTTCCAATTTTTTAGTTTTTTCAGTGTTTTTTATTAAAATTTATTTTTTCCAAAACTTAGGCTATTTTTTAATAGTTTAATTGGAAAAAATGATTTTGTAATAAAAGTGGGCCAAATAATCGGTTTCAGTCATGTAGGTGCTCATTTTCAAGATAAGAGCACCATGTAAACCCATGGACCCACTATTTCCTAAGTTTTGAGTGATTTTCCATCACTCAGGTCAGAAAGCCCCAAAAATCAATTATTGATTATTTTAATTAATAAATTGATGAATAATGGAGCAAATCCAAAATCATAAATTAGTGGATCCTCAGCCGATTTGATTGAAATCAGTTAGATTTGAAGCAGATTGACTGGATCTGACAAATCCTTGACTGAAGGAGGGGATCAAATCAGATCTAGAGTTGATCTACCACTGTCTTCATGGGGAATTGCACCCTCTCTCTCTCCTCCACACATGTGGACTCTACTGGATGCTCTGTGGACTGATGTGTCGGTGTATGGGTTGATGTGTCAGCTCAATCAAGCCCCCGGTTGACAAGTAGGCTCAATCCAGCTTCAGTTCTGGATTGATGAACTCTCCATCAGTTGATTTCACTTGATTCCATGAGGAATTGCGCCCCCCCTAGGCTGGATGGCATGTAATTTGTATATATCCTGCTTGAGGCTCCCTCTTCCAGGCTAGTTAGAGCTGGACTGAAGGGATTTCCATTGTCACTCTGTATTTGATCATCATTTGTGAATAAAGAAGCTTTGGAGGCTATACTGTGTAGTGCATGTGTATGTGTGGATTCTCAGTGTTATGGTGTTGATGTGATAGATGCAATTTCTTGCCAAATTTTGTGCTGCTTCTGTGTTCTGGCTTCAAGGATTCAGCTGAATCTAGTAAGGGTGTAAACTAGGAAAGCTAGATTGATTTATCTTGTTTATCCATATGATGTATGCTCAAAAATTTCAGTTATATGCTTAAATAAGGTTATTTTGGCATAATCTTTCATTTTTGTTGCTTTATACATCTACATCCAAATCTCACGAGGTGTGTGCAGGCTTGTGTTATTTAGTTGCAAGTTCCTGATTGGATGAAGGTGTGGATATAGATTGATTCCATTCCTATCCAATAATCTCAATAATATATCCCTCAGCACTCCACAAAAGGTCCTCCTTTTAGCTTGCTCCATTCAAGCAACGATCCGACCTTCTCTCCTCTTCTTCTCATTTCTACAAAAACTCAACATTTTTACCCGATTACTCTATTTGTAGCTTTGATTTTTCTTAGATATATAATATTAAAATTAATTCCAACATATATATATCTTATCAAATCCTATAGTCTATATCTTGCACTTAAAAAAGTTTCAGAAGCATTCTAGATCTAGCTTTAGGGAAATCGTCTTTTTGCATGAAAATTTAAAGAAAACTTGTAGATCGCATGCATTAGATTTCCTTTCACTGTTATAAAATTTAATATTCTACAATATCAGTGAATATTACATTGGCTGCACAAACAGAAAGCCAATATCCCAAGGAAAGCTCGCTTTCCTTGGTTCCTTTTTCGCCTGTTTAGCTAGTTTTAACTTCAATTGTTTTTAGATAAGGTAGGCTGATCCAAAGGTACTCTTAAAGTGATTTTGGGCATATGTTATTATAACATGCTCACCGTCTTTTAGCATTTCTGACAGAAAATAAAGGAATTTGCTGTCCGAAGTGGCCTCAGGAGCGTTCAAATCCCCCCAGGGGTCTCCCTTTTCACTAAAATCTTAAATTTTTTGCAAAGTTGTAAGATCTTGGTTTCATCCTGTATAAGGAACAATAATTTTCTGATATTTCAGTTCTCTGATATTGTAACCAATAACAAATAAAATTATTTTTGGAATAGGCTCTTTCGAGCCCATTCCCCATCCCCCTTGGGGGGATTTGTGTTGGTGTCCTTTTCGTCGCTTTCTACTCATTTATTTTTTAAACTAGCATTGATATAATTTTCAGGGTAGTATACTTGATTTTAGTATTAATTTCATATTCCACTTTTTGTTTTTCAAAGTAATCATAATACTTACCCCACGATTTCCCGATTGACCCGAAAGGGGAAAGAGATTCGTTGTAGGACTAATTAGAAAACTAGAATCATGTATCTATTTTATTTTCAATCACTTGTTTTTAGCTATCATAAAATTAACCCCTTCTCGATTCCCCGATTGTGATCCACTTGGATCGAAAGAGGTTCCTGGAGGGTTTTTTTTTAAACAAGAACACCCAGCTTAAAACTTACTAAAATTTACAAGAATCCAGTGTGTATGCTCTACACTTGGCTGTGGTTCGTTCTATCCGTCAAGCTATATCAAAATCACTTGGGTGACTAGTATAATTAGGACTCACTCTCCCCAACTGACAAGTCATCAGGTGAAAATCCAACACCTAGATCAAACCTTTTACAGTGGCAAAATACCCAAAGGAAGCGGGAAGTTCTGAAAAGTGACCTCGAGGCACCGATATCTGTCACACCCTAATGGGTGCATTACGAATAATAGCCCCAGAGACTCCATTTCAGCCCACATATTCCTTGCGGGTAGCCATGAAGGTTTAGTTTTGGACATACTCCAAGTACTCTCGGGTATATTTGGAGTCCCCCCTTCGCCTAATTTTTATCAACTCACACTTCATTTCTAACTTAAAACATACCAAGAGGCAATCGCAAAATACTCACTCCAAGCACATGCAAGTACATTGTTTCTATTTTATGACTCCATTCTAAGGCACTGGTTATTTTCTTGTTTTATATATACATTGTGTCTCGGCATTGCGATTTCGTGTGTTTATTTTCATATCTTGCCATCTTTGATTATCTATAATTAAATTCCAAACTCCTAAGTAACTCAGTCAGTTTAAACATCACAACACTAAGTAATCATTCTTAGTAACTTAATAGGGTCTACCCCCCTTGGCTTCGTTAGGAGTTGAGCCTAAACAGAGGAGTCAAGAACAAGGTGACAGCCTTGACTCGAGACTTTCCCCCAAGGACACACCGAGTGGCTTGAATATTTCTGCCACGTGACCCAGGTGTGTGAAAGGCGACAACACATACCACCCTTTTGCATCCTCCTCTGCGCAGGGTTCTCCTTGGCCAAAACTGCCAAAAATCCCAAATTCACCCAAAACTTATTAGAATTTTCCAAAACATAAATGAACTATAGAAATCCTTTATTTATGTTACATTAATTCTAGAATAAACCTATGCAATTTTCCATAAGCCCCTGGTTGAAACAGACCGAACTACTCTCCTTAGTTGCACGGTTTGGATGCCCAAAAGCGTGGTAGTAAGTTTCCGCAGTGTAGAATCTGAACCCTAAATGGTGCCAGATATAAATGTGTTAGGGGAGCGGAAATTCAATGTTTGATTGTCTTTGGTTGCTTCCCACTTCTCACTCCTTTTGTCTGCAAAATTTTCGAGAATAAACCCCTTATTTTCCCAGTCAGAGAAGTCATTGTGTAAATTAATTCAAGTTCACAAATTTTAATATATTTAGAAAAATTGGAGAGTGTTCAGGTCTATACACTAGACTCGGTACATTACAGTGGTATTAGAGAACTTTCCTTCACTCCTGTGGAAAGAAGGCTCTTTGTTGATTAACATTGCAGATCAGTAAGTCAAAATTGCAACCATGAGGTTGCTACCAGTGATTGAAGCAAAAGAGGTGATCTATGCTAATGATGGATCGCAAATGTCAAGAGACCATGATGTTTACTTTTCTGAAAATGAGGAGTATGAATACAGAATGGTTGAACCATCAATGGATAATCCTAAGAAGGATTTAGCAAAGATGATAGATGCAAGTGAAAACTTGCCCCACACTACAAAGAGTATCTTGCATTGGGGGAAAATATTTGTAAATTTATTCCTTTCAAAGATTATTTTTATTTCAGATTTGGATTTGATCCCAAGTATGTGGATGAGAATTCCTTCAATGCTATAAAATCATCCGTAGAGGAACTCAGTTGTTCCAACTATGTGAGTAAGGAAGAAGAAAGAAAATCCAAAAGAGAAGATGCATCAAAGACATATGTTGGTCCAAGTATTATGAGATTGTTTGGGTTTTATTTTAGTAGATCTTCCAAAAGTGGTGACAGGAGTACTATTCTAGAGAATGAAGTTTCATCAACTTGCTTGGAAAATCAAGAGCCACTGACAAACCACCCTTCAAAGGAGAAGGTCATAAACTTTCCAGAGGAAGAAACATGTAGTGCTTTTATTGGAAGTATTGATGAGGAAAAAGAAGAAGGGTCCGTTGTTCCAAACCATCTGGATGGGAAGGATGAAGAGGAAGACAAGGTCCCAAATCCATTCTCAATCCTAGAAAAAGGACATGATTCACTTATTTATTCAAGTGATCAAGGAAAATAAAAGATCCATGAGGTGAAGTGCAAATCAGCACAAGGGGGTTGCATAGGTGAAGGAGTTGAAGATGAAGGCACTTCATGTTTTTGGGTGGGTAATCTCCAGATCACTGCTCAAGGTTTTCGATCATGTATGGGTGGTGAGAGATATTTTGAATAATATCCAAAAGAGGTACAAAAATCAGATTTGCATTCACATCCTGAGCCACGGAGTGAAGAAGAAAACAAGGCTACACCACTCAGGTGTGAACCAGGAAAATTGGTGGAGGAGCAGGCCACCTTAGCATCCCTTCAGAAAGATGATAAGGTAAAAAACATGGATGGTAACATGTCTGATTTTTTCAGCAGCCATGTACACCCACAACTATATGATGCATGGGGGAAGGAAAATACATCATCGGAACTTCCCAATGAACTGGAAGACAAGCCCCCACCTGTCAGGTGTGAACTAGTAAAGTTGAAGGAGAAAAATATGATGCAGAGAGATGAGCACAATTCATAATTTTGGACCCTCTTGCAGCATGATGAAGCTGAAATGCCAAGGCATGATATTCTTTCTGATTTTTGTAAATACCACATGTCATTCCAGCCTTCATAGATACCCTCTACTTCATACCATGGAAGTGATTTTGCAGAAAATTCAAAGGATGACTTGTTTGATGAGAATGCATTTTGTGTTGTGGATCCATGCCACAAGAAAAGTAGTATTATATGTCACCTACTAGAAGAAGAAACCTTGGTCCAGGATATTCTTTGTGAGCCACATCATTTGAGTGGACCACTTAAGGAGGACAGAGAAAAGCTTAAGGCAGCCTTGAAAAACCTTGTTATCATCAATGCCTTGGTGGCTAGATGTTGTTGGAAAGCTTCTGGAGGAGAAATGGAAGGAGAAGTCTTACTGGAGGAGTGCATAGAACTGAAAGAAGGAATGGCCAAGATGAAGGAGAGCTATATGAATCTACTGTTTGACAGAGAGCATCTCCTCACAATGGCTGAAATGTATCATTGTGTAGTCAAGAAGGAAGAAGAAGAAGTAGAAAGGCTCACCAATAAGTTAGAGATCACTATTGACTTATTGAAGAGCACATAGATATCCCTTAGAGAGTCAAAGTTGCAGATATGTCAACTTCAAAATGATTTGAAAATGTCACACCTTTCATGTTTCATGGAAGAAAATGTTTTGGGTATAATTGAGGGACCTCATGTGGAGGACAACCATGAGGGAGGAGCAGATTTGCAGGTGTTTGTAAAGAGCCCTGATGAAGATTATTTTGGCCAAGCACCTGTTGGTATGCAGAAGGGAATAAAGGAGTTCTTAGCTATGAGAAATATGGCTGAGTACATTTCAAGTGAATCAACAAGCAAACATGATCATCTATTCAGGGATTGGGTAACTAAAATTATCACAGAAATAGAGGATAAAAGATGTACTAGAATTTCTTGCACCAGTGAAGGGTTGTCTAACACATATGCTTGGGAAGAGATACATTTTGACAACTCCTTATGGATGGTAGAAACTGATCCAGAGGAGGTGGCTGATCACATACCATATGGATCAGAAAACAAAATTCCTTGTTCATCAATTGATTGGGTGGATAGAGACACCTTGGGAATAAAGGATGTGGGAGGTAAAGAGTTTAATTTCTGCAATAAGTTCTTTGGTGTGAATGGCATTGTCATGACATGTGGGAAGCCGCAAAGAATTAATTTGCAGCCATTGGATACCTACCATACACATGCACATGAGGTGCATTCTAAATTCTTTGTACTTAAGGAATTTTGGGATGCAGATGATGAGTTCCAAGCACATGCCCATTTCCCGAGAAAGGATGAATTTTCTCATGGAAGGAGTCATGTTTTCAGTGAAGAGTCAAAATAGATACTTTGTGTTGGACCAGCCCATGATGGGTTTGATGCATCCAAACCTTTAGTGGGCACATTTTAGAGAGGTTTTTTTTACTATAAATCAGTCTGCACTTCTAGTTCAGCAGGAACACATAGGGATGAAAATTGGGTGAAGGGATTTTTCCTATTGATGCCACATGAGGAGCAGGAGGCTCCCACATATTCCATTGATGACTTAATGGTTCAGCAATGTGGTATGAAAATTTCACCATTACCTTTCTATGTGTACATGAAACACCAGAGGCATCTATTTGATGTCTTCATCATGCATGGTTATGAATGGAAGTTCCTCTTGAGTCAGTTTGGTGGAACAAGTAGCATAATGTTGAGGTCTTACACCAGAACAAAGATAGAAAATGAGGAATTCCATGTTTTGTGGGAGAGTTTAAAAAATGTTCAGTTTGGCATGGGGAGAGATGAGCTCCCAGTATGGTGGTATGATTTTCATAACCTCATTTTACTCCTCTACAATGATAAAATTTTGTTGTTTTTATTGATGGGTGAAAGGAGGAAGATAAAACCATGGGATCCAGGCATTCTTAAGAATGACAGAGTTCAAAAGGTGGCAGAAAAATTGGGGTCCTTGCAGAGGAGGCAGTGGGATCCAGGAATTCTACTCAGTTACTTTAACTGGGTTGGCAATTTTGCTAAAAGAAGTGGCATCAAAGAAATGACTATGATCAGAGTGGTGCAACAGAAACATGGTGGAAAAATTTACAGCACTCTGTGGTGCTTCTTCTTGAGGACAAGTAGATTTGGTAGGGGAGGACTGTCATGCCCCCTCAAAGTGGCCATTAAAGTGTTGACCATACTGGACTCCTAGGAGGGGCTCAATTTGACATTAATCATGCTCCCTAGGGAAATTTTGTAATAATTAATTAAGGCATGTATCTAAGTTTTATTTTCCATTTTAATTATTATTGCTAATTAATGAGGTGTAAATAAGTTGCCTAGTCAGGTGGGGCGCATTGGGCAAGTCTACTAGCCAAGGAAGGAAAGAGGAAACACTATGACAAAAGATGTCATAGGAAACAAAGAGGAAAGTACCAAAAAGCAAGAAAAAAATCAATCAAGGATAAAGAAGGAAAGTTTTTCAAAGGAGGGCACATTTTCCTCTTATGGAGCTCATAAAAGTAGTCAGAGAAAAGCATGAAAGTTTTCAAAGGAAAGAACAGTTTCCTTATGAGTCTAGAAAAGCAAAAAAGGTGTCATAACTCAAAAGAAGAAACTTTTGACTTAGAGAGGGAACAATTTCTAATTATGAAGGAGGATTTGAACTTGGAAATAATTTCACATGGTCCTACTTGCTAAATTCCCCAAAGGAGGCGCCTTTGTGGCTAGGGTTAGGGTTTGTTGAGGGTTAACTTTCTCTCACAGGTCACCTTGGATACTCACTTGATAAGAAGGACACTCAACACTCTATTAAAGGTGAAATAGACCCCATTGACTCATTTTGGATGATTTTACATTGTGGTTATGCTATGTGAGCATACTCTCTGAGTGTTGTGCCTCAGACCATTGGGTGATGATCCCCAAATCCCTCCTCCGTTATATTCCATATACCTTTATATATATTGCAGGTTTATGGAGTGATAATGTCATCCATTGAAGCTTATTCCATAATTTATTACAGCCTCCATCAAGTTCAGGTCAAGCTCCAGTGAAGCCCATGCTTCACCTATGCTCACAGCCCCTTAATTTTGGAAGCTTCTTGTAACGGTCAGTAAATAATGTTATTTATGGTCTGTATTGTTATTATATTCTGAAAATTACATTTATTAGGTAAATTTATCTCAGACCCTGAAGAATATCATCTCAGTTTCATTAAAAGATCCTATTTTATTAGTGTATGGGGGGAATTGAGTGAATATGAGTATTGTAATGAATATTTCATGATGGGAAAGGGATTGAAATAAATTTTCATGTTAAAATATCCCATATTTATCTATTTTATAAATCTCAAGTTTCACAGAATTGAATTTAAGATGATTTAATGGTCTTTTTAAGACCCTAGCTAGATTACTAGTTTTTAATAACTAGTTTTATTGAAATTGATGCAAAATAGTTTCTGTAAACTCAAAATAAGATCTGTCAGTTCCTGTAGGTCAGTAACAGGCATACCTTCCCATATAAATCTCTAGAAAAAATTTTGGTTTGGGTCATACCACTCTTTTGCATCCTCCTCTGCGCAGGGTTCTCCTTGGCCAAAACTGCCAAAAATCCCAAATTCACCCAAAACGTATTAGAAATTTCCAGAAAATCAATGAAATGTATAAATAATTTATTTATGTTATATTAATGCTGCAATAAACCTCTGAAAGTTTCTAGAATCCCCTGGTTGAAACATACCGAACTACTCTCCTTAGTTGCACGGTTTGACTGCCTAGAAGCGTGGTAGTAAGTTTCC
Organism: Pseudotsuga menziesii; assembly: GCA_001517045.1. NCBI lineage: Eukaryota > Viridiplantae > Streptophyta > Pinopsida > Pinales > Pinaceae > Pseudotsuga > Pseudotsuga menziesii. The sequence goes on from LPNX010928650.1 coordinate 458,946, forward strand.
GAAGTGCGGAATCTGAACCATAAATGGAACCAGATATAAATGTGTTAGGGGAGAGGAAATTAAATGTCTGATTGTATTTGGTTGCTTCCCTCTGCTCACTCCTTTTGTCTGCAAAATTTCCCAGAATAAACCTCTTATTTTCCCAGTCAGAGAAGTCATTGTGTAAATTAATTCAAGTTCAGAAATTTTAATATAATTAACAGATTTGGAGAGTGTTCAGGTATGTACACTAGACTCAGGACATTACAAATCGCTACGAATACATGTCCTACTATGTGAATAGAGGTGTCGAGGTCAAACATAGTAGTCCATCGTCTGATTACCAGTCATTGATGTATACCGTTAACAGACGCGAGATTACCCATCGATAATGAAAATGGGAATCAAGGTACTAGAGTGCAAACTAACAAGTGTGAATAAATGTGTTGAGGTTGAACACTTGAGAGGATCCATCGATCAGGGGACATTGATGTATTCCCAAAGACTGTCGATGGCGAGAGAACCTGCCACTGTGACTGCAAGTCTCAAGGCACTCAAAATGAATCTAGATTACGATCCCAGAATAAATGATCTGAAGTTTATGGGATGAAATTCACTAGAAGGAGGGCATTAAGGCATCCCCCATCATCCAACATGAGGTACTTAGCAAAGCTGTATAATGTGGAAGAACTCGGTCATAAGGTGCACGGACTAGTAACTGTACCGGGAATGGACGACATGCAAAGTCAAGATAAATAAGGAATGGCCAACTCAGGTTTCAACTTCCTTCGAACAAGAGCATAACGACAAATGGTGACTGAATAAAGGCAGCATAGACTCGATATACAAACTGGGATATCTCTGCGATACAGGAGGCATCTACAAAGGCTCCAACGGGACTGGAAGTTTAACCAGTTGGTGGAGATCAAATCAGATAAATGAGTACAGATCCTAAAGTAAAACTATAAAACCAACCAATGGATGTGATATACAGTGCTCTGTTCGAAGGCAACACGACTCGACAGATGCCAAAGATAACATCTTTCCTTTTCCGGCTTTTTGGTTTTTTGATTTTTTTGTAATTTTTCAAATATTTAAAAAGCTTGAAAAAAGAATAAAACTGCTTTATAGTTATAGACTAGGAGGATACGAGTGTCATAGGGGAAAACAAACTAGTTCCAAGCAGTGGAACATACCTATGCTCAATGCAAGGATATCGACACTCGGGGGAAAATCCCCTCCCGGTAAAAAGGGAATCAAGCTGCAAAGGATATATAAAATGGCTCTGCATGGCTAGACATGTGACAAGCTCGAGCTATATGGCTGAAGCGCAATGTCAGGGAAGCCAACATAAAGCTCAATAAGGCAAGAAAAGCTCATGATAATGCAATTACAACTTGACATACGGGATTCCTGAGGGAAATAGGCCAGCAAAAGATCAAGAGGAGTATGAGGCTCTTGCAAAATGTCATGGCAGTACTATACAATGGACTCCACACCGTAAAGGACAAAATGTTAGCATGGGCACCAAATGTAGATAAGGTGCTAACTAGGGTACCCATGTAAGGTCAAGCTCTACCACTCATACAATGCTACTTCTAAAACAGCAAGAAGGTTCTGTGACATAATAGAGTGGGTCCATACCTAAGGCTATGATGAAACAGTCACAAGGTCATACAAAATGCAAATAGTGATGAAACCTAACCTATATGCCAGTTTAGACATGATACCTGATATCGGCATGAACAGGTCGATTCAACGGCTGAAACGACACTCAAAAAGGTCTCCTACATCATGAATTAAGTAAAAAATGGTCCAAAATTATTAGAAATGGTCCAAAATATAGGAAAGGGGGTAAAAATTTTCAAAATTTTGAAAAATTTCTATAAATAGTAAAAAAATTCAAAACATTATAAAACATTTGAATTTTTTACCCAATTGAGCTCATATTTTCAACAGCGAATTCCAGTAGATCCAACCGGTGAAATCCATTACCGTTTCTTCCAGGTACTTACCCATGCTCTTCTCTTCCATTTTGATGAAATTTTTATCAAATTACATGGTCATTTGAGGTTTCTAGTCCAATCTAAAAAAGGCGCTGCGGACCACGTGGAAATCAAGGGGTTTTCCATGTATAGGGATGGATATACGCAAAAAATTCCCTCACAGTCACGTACATATGCGGCTGTTTGGCAAACAGTCATGTATGCGGCCACGCATGATGTTTTTTAAGTAATGTAATGGGAAAACTTGCAATTTTTTTTGTGCAGAATGGTCCTAGAATGGAGAGAGTGTGAACATGGTGATGTAGAGGAGGTGGTAAGGGCCGATTTAATGGCTCAACAAGCGCTACGTGCATGTGGACTCTACAAGTTTTGGTGTCCTGGTGGCTTGAGGGCCAAACTAAGACTATTGCAGATGCTAGCGGATTACTAGGATCCAGACTCTGAGTCCTTCCAGATAGATGGGATTTCCCTCACCATAGAGGTGGAGGACATATACTTTATTACTAGACTTCCCAATGGCGGTAAGTAGTGAACCTTTGCTCTCGTGGTGGGCCCGGAGGTGGCCCGACTATCAATGAGTACATTGTGGTGTATTGCTATTCAGAGATGGAGAAGGTGGGGAGTCAGATCCCAACCAACTCTATATAGGTGCTGGGCCTAAAGGCTATTCTACTGACATTGGGCAGGATAGCATACTTGGCTTCACTCCACCAGGCCTCGCGGCCTCTGATGTTCTATGTAGTGGAGTACATGAAACCCATGGTCTATGACTAGAGCACTACACTACTGAGCAACATGAAACATCAGATCAGTGAGTGTAAGATGGGAATAGTGTGGAACTTCGGGTTCAGCAGCATATTGAGCACGTTTTTCTTCAATCATGTTCCAGGATTGAGCCCCAGAGTTGACATTCCTCTTCACGGGGTTCCAGATCCATCCCAACAACATTGGGCAGATGCAATGCATAGACTGGGTGGAGGTAGGGTGTCCAACCCCTATCCAGCTGAGTTCTTTTCATGGTGGCGACAATAGATAGTTGCGATCGACGACTACCCCTATGCGGGGATTGATTTCCGGAGGACCCACACATGCCGCTAAAACCAGGATCAGCATATGGTGACATAGGTAATGAATCTAGTCATTCTCTTTAAATTTTTGAGTTATTTAATTTTTTTGTGTTTTCTGATTATATGGAATCAAAAGACATATATTTTGTGCGACATAGTGACATCTACTATTTGCATGCAAATGTGGGACCACGGTGGCCTGAAGGCTTCCCTCGTCACAGAAGGAGGGGAAGATGAGATGATATCATGGGTGTGGATGTGGAGCAAATGATCCAAAGCATTCATACCAACTTTGTGAGGCTGAAACACAGGGTTCCCATGGCGCAAGTCGAGGACTTTCCTGAGGCTATGCAGCAGCAGGTGGTGGGTGTACCATGAGCATGGGTGCAATTATTCCGATGGATAGCTAGAGCAGTAGTGACCTTCCATGATCACAACCCCCCTCCTCCTCCATAGGCTTAGATACCTGGGAGTTATACATTTTGTATTACTATGTATTATATTTTTGTGGCTCGAGAGCCCATTTTTTGTATCATGACACTATGTATTACCACATTTTGGATGTTATATAAAAAATTTATGGGGATAGGTTTATTTATTTACATGTGTAAAAATTTGTTTTTTTCATGAATTTATTGTGTATGAAACAAATGCCAATTGAACACATAGTTAGCATATGAGTCGGCAACTTGATTAATAATTCTTGGAATATGTATGTATGTTATATTGTCAAATTGTCGTTCTAATAATCTGACACGTAAGAATCTTCTTAATAACGTCGGATCTCTAACATGGTACAAACCATTAAGCTGTGACACTTCTAACTTCAAATCAAGACGTACCTCAAGAGAGAGAACGCCATGTGAAATGGCATCATGTAGAAGCTCAATAACGGAACTATATTCAGCAACATTGTTTGAAGATGGCCACAAACATATTCCTCTTGAAGAGAGTACCTAACCCAAAGGAGTATAAATCACCCAAGCAGTAGAGGCAGAGTGTTGAGTGTGACAACTTGCACCATCTGCAAATCCTATGTAGGTGGAAGATTCCATTGACATATGCCAAAAGAAACAGAAACTAATCACAAACCCTATCACTATAAGGAAAATACCTAACTATGCAAAACTGTACAATAACATATAATAACCAGCCTTGGATGAAAATCATGCATAGTACTTCTTGAGATAGAGCCCATTTCTAAGCTCTTCCAAGGTCGTTCTCTCATAATCCTCTAACTCATAAGCGCCCTTCTCTAACACACGTTTGACGACGTAAGAACCATTCCACGTGGAGTTAAACTTTCCTACCCCCAAGGGTTCTTTCGGTTGATCCCACAAAAGGATCAAGTCTCCCTCACTAAACCTCCTTGGATGGACAGACTTATCATACTAGTCCTTTACGCAACATTTATTTACTTTTAGAGCCACCAAGGCATCTCGACGCTGCTCATGAAGTTGCTCAAGGTGGACCAAATGCACCTCCAATGGTGAAGTGTCTGGTAAGAGTTCTATGGCTAGCTTCAAAGAAGGAATATCGCACTCAACCGGCAATATCGACTCCACTCCATGTACAAGTTGAGATGGATAAAAACCCATAGAAGTCTTAATAGCGGTTCTATATGCCCACAAAGCAGGATATAACATGATGTGCCAATTATTCTTGCTTTGTGCGATGGTTCATTGGAGAATGGATTTGAGTGATTTATTCACTGATTCTACTTGTCCATTCACTTGAGGGTAGTAAGAGGAGGAATGCTCTTGTTTGTACCCTAAATTGGATGCCAACTCCTCCATCATATGATTCTGAAAGTGCTAGCCATGGTCAGTGACGAGGTCTTTTGGAATTCCAAACCGAGTAATAATCTAGTTGAATACAAAGTGCATGGCTATCTCACCATCATATTTAACTGTAGGAATATCCTTAGCCCATTTCATGAATTAATCAACAACCACTATGATATGATGATGGCCCCGAGCTGAAGCTGGGTTGCAATCCATAAAATCAAGCCCCCACTTGGTGAAGGGACTGGCGTTGCTGATGGGATGTAACGGGGCAAGTTTTGAGCACATATTATGTGCAAAGACCTGGCAAGGGTGGCACCTCTTGACCACATCTACATAATCCTTAAAGATCGACGGCTAGAAATAACCCTCTCTTAAGATTTTTTGGGCTGTAGAAAGCCCAGATAAATGACCACCACACGCCCCTCTGTGGAAATCATTCAGCACTACCTCAGCCTCCTCATGAGTTAAACAACATCATAAAATGGAATCTACCACACAACGGTACAAAGTGTTATCCACTATGAGGTAATTCTTAGACACATGACGTAATCATCTTCGTTCATCCCATGAGAGGTGAGTAGGGACCTTCAATGTTTGTAAATATATAATGATATCCCCATACCATGGGTCTAAAGTTGAGATTAAGAAGATGTGTTCATCAACAAACATATCTTCACAAACCAATTCCTCAGCCTCACTTGGGAAATCCGATATAAGCTCTGCAAAAATTAACGATTTCTTTGACTTTGTCGAAACAAACTCGAGATTGAATTCTTGTCGGATGACAATCCATTTATTATATTTTCCCCCAATCATCCTTCAAGTGAGGGAAAATTGAAATGGATTGACATGGGCTACAACCAAGTTTTGCCGAAGGAGAATATAATGTCTCAATCATTGAACCACATGTCCGGTAGCTAAAGCAAGCTTCTCCACATGAGAATAACAAATATCTGCATCAATAAGGTTCTAGCTCAGATAGTATATGACATGCTCTTGCAGTTCCTCATCCTCTTGAACCAAAACCATACCAATCATCTCCATGGACGTGGCCACATAAAGTAGAAAATCATGGCTATAGTCTAGGGGACGAATCACTGGGGCCGATGCTAGGGCTCTCTTGAGCACATCAAAGGACTTTTGTGCTCGCTCATCCAAACAAAAGGTGGTGTCCTTCTTCAAAAGACAGATGAAGCCTCTAGTCAAATTGGAAAAATTGACAACAAATCTCCATAAGAAGTTTTCCATGCCTTGCAAACATTGAAGATGACGAATATTTTTTGGGGGAGACAACTGAAGTATTTCCTCAACCTTCGAAGGGTCGACTCTTATACCCTCTTTAGAAACGATGAATCATAACAAGCGATTTGACTTCACACGAAAGATGCACTTGTGAGGATTTAACCTAACCAAATAATGTAGGCATCTTTCGAATACCAATCTCAAGTGATAGGAATGACACATTCTCATACAAGAATGAGCAGCAAGGTCATCCAAAAATACTTCGATAATCGACTTGAGATCATGGAAGATCAAGGTCATTGCCCGTTGAAAAGTAGCTCCGGCATTCGTAAGGCCAAGAGTCATTTTTCGATATGCAAAAGTTCCCCAAGGACAAATAAATGCAGTCTTATGTTGGTCCTCAGGTTTAATTTGTATCTGATTATATCCGGAAAAGCCGTCCATAAAGGAAAAAACCTCGCTACCCCCACACTCATCCAAAATCTGATCAATAAATGGTGTGGGGAAATTGTACTTAGGACAAGCACGATTCAAATCAAGGAAATCAGTACATATGTATATCCCTCCCTACTTCTTATCCACCGAAACAGGGTTTGAAACCCACTCCATCAAGGGAACGGGATAGATAAAATTGACTTTCAACAGTTTCTCTATCTCTGCCTTAATCACGGGTGCTTTCCTAGGATTCACCGCACACAAGCGTTGTCGAATAGGCTGAGCATTGGGATAAGTCTTAATCTCATGTTTGACAATACAAGGGTCGATACCTAGGATTTCATCATAAGACCAAGAAAATATATCATGGAATTCTTTAAACATATCAGTTTATTCTTGAATCTCAGCATAGGAACATTCTTCCCCAATATATACATTCTCTATCCTGCCAGGGTCATGAGAGATATTGATAGGAATCATTGAAGATATGTTTGCCATGTTTCCATCATCCATCGGACTTGGAGAGCTTAATGGAACCATTAAGACTACAAAATCTCCCACTAGGAACCGCCCTAAAGTCGTCACGCTCCAAGAGGTCAAGCTCCGGAAGAAAGTAAGATCTATGATGGAGTTCCTCCCATGGTGGCTCAACTCCCAACATGGCCTCAATAATCACTTCATCTAAAGGGAAAACACTATCAAGGCAGTCATGTACATGAGAAGACTGCACTACCCATGCCGACAGCACATAAGGGTCCTCCTCCTCCATTCGTGAAGAGGAAGGACTGGGCTCTGCAACACACTCGAGATTAGCTTGATAAGCTATCATAGTTGCAGGCAACAACACGTCCCTCATGATGGGATCACTCGAAGTACTCGGTGTAGGAAGAATCCAAGGATCTTCCATATGACTCATGCGAAAAGACACCGATCTCATAGATGTCAAAGCCTCACTGGAACTAGACCCTATCATAAGGATCGGTGCAGGACAACTAAAGCTTCACATGAGGCATGGATACATGCCTACACCCACACTCCCAGCTATTGACTGAGAGTGTTCAATGATCAGGATCAAAGCTCCCAAAGATGCGGTAACCGATGGATCCTTGAATGACATTTAATCAATCGTGACTATATTCTCGTTGAATGGAAAGCATACAACGTGAAATAGGGAAGAAGCTATAGCTTTCATATTGTACATCCAATTCCTACCCAGCAAGAGATTGTAGTCAAGGGGCGCATCAACCACCTCGACCTCTATCACAATGGTCTTCCCTCCCAAACAGACCTTACGGGAAGGAAGAATCTCGTGCGGCCTAAATGATCTCCCATAAAACATGTTTCCGCCTTTTCACAAACCTGGATCACGTGGCAAAAATCTTCAAGCCACTTGGTGTGTCCTTGGGGGCAAGTCTCGAGTCAAGGTTGTCACCTTGTTCTTGATTCCTCCGTTTAGTCTCAACTCCTAATGAAGCCAAGGGGGGTAGAACCTATTAAGTTACTAAGGATGATTTCTTAGTGTAATGATGTTGTACTGAATCAGTTATTTAGGAGTTTGAATATATTAACTATAAGCAATCAAGATGACAAGATACGAAGATACACACGAAAGCACAAAGTTGATACACAATATATATATGAAGTAGAAAAAGACCAGTGCCTTAAAAATGGAGTCAAAAGAGATCAGTGTGCTTGCATTTGTTTGGAATAAATGTTTTGCAATTGCATCTTGGTATGTTTTAAGTTAAAATTGGAGTATGAGTTGTTTAAATTAGGCTTAAGGGGGACTCCAGATATACCCGAGAGTACTTGGAGTATGTCCAAAACAAAGCCTATACGGCTACCCGCAAGGAATATGTGGGCTGAAATGGAGTCTCTGGGGCTGTGTTCATAATGCACCCGTTAGGGTGTGACAGAGATCGACGCCCCGAGGTCACTTTTCAGTAGGTTCCCGCTTCCTTTGGGTATTTTGCCACCATAAAGGTTTGATCGAGGTGTTGGATTTTCACCTGATCGTTTGTTAATTGGGGAAGGTGAGTCCTAATTATGCTATTCACCCAAGTGCTTTTGATACATCTTGACTGATCGGATGAACCGCAGCCAAGTGCAGAGCATACACACTGGAGTCTTGTAAATTTTAATAAGTTTTAAAAAATGTGTTCTTGCTTAAAAGAAAAGCCTCCAAGAACCTCTTTCGATCCAAGTGGATCTCAATCGGGGAATCAAGGAGGGGTTAATTTTAAAATGCTGATAAACAAAAGATGAGAAAATAACACAACTAACCAAATGTGGTTTTTTTATTAATCCTACCACGAATCTCTTTCCCCTTGCGGGTCACTCGGGAAATCGTGGGGTAAGTATTATGATTACTTTTGAAAATAAGATATGGAATATGGAATTAACAAAAAGATCAAATATACTACCCTATCAATCAGATAAATTCTAGTAAAAGGAAATAAGCAGAAAAAGACGAAAAAGGAACCGACGCGAATCCCCCCAAGGGGGATGGGGAATGGGGTCGAAAGAGCCTATTCAAAGGATGATTTTATTACAGAGGTTAAAATATCAAAGCACTAATAAAACAGAGATTTATTGGTCCTTATACACGCTGAAACCAAGATATTACAGTTTATGCAAAACAATTACAAATTATGTGACAAAAGAGAGCCCCCTGGGGGGATTTGAGCGCTCCAAAAGCCACTTTAGACGGAAGATTATTTTCTTCTCTGTCAGAACTAATAAATGACAGCAAGTGAATTAGAATAAAAAATGCCCCAAATCACTTTAGGAGTGCCTTTGGTTCAGCCTACTTTATCTCAAAAATTTAATGAAATTAAACTAGTTAAACCGACGAAAAGGGAACCAAGGAAAGCAAGCTTTCCTTGGGAAATTGGCCTGCTGTTTGTGCAGCCAATTAATAGCACTGATATTGTAGAATATTGAAATTATTGAACATCAAATGAAACTACCTTAATAGCAAGCTATGAATTTTTCAATAAACTACTTGCGAAACTAAGGCAATTTTAGCTAGATCTCTTGAATTTGAAATTTATGTGCACAATGAAAATAAGATCTAGAAAATTGAAGGGATATTGATAATTAGATCTATGTATGATTTTATTTATGAGATAGATCATATTTAAAAAGAAACCTTAAATTAACCAGCTTGAGGAAAGTTTAATAATTTTTAAAGGAGGAAGAGAGAGAAAGAGTGTTGGTTTCCTTGAAGATCCACAATAGAGCTTTCAGGTGGAATGCCGAGGGACTATTTCTTTGAAATGTTTTGAAGAGAATGAAGAAGCAAACTATATCAGCATCCTCTCCAAAGTGTGAACCTGCAACTCAGCTGAAATCAAAGAACTTGCCAAGGAACTTGTGAGATCTGATTAGTACATACAAAGAGATTCAAGATAACATGCATATAAGCTTATAGGACATGCTAAATCTAGAGCTATAAACATGTATCAAAGGAGAGTGACAGCCAATAGACTTATTGAACAACACCTTTCCTATCAATATTTTAATAAGCTAATTAGCAATCTTAACCATAGATCTACAAGAAAATAGCAAAAAATGACCACAGATACAGGTTACCTCAGTAAAACAATGGCAATAATCATCTACACATGTAATGGCACCACACCGTATTGCCTCCAAATCTTTTCTTTATTTCAAATGAGAATTACAACAATACAATAGCAGCAACACCTCAATCCCAGTTCTAACTAGCTTGGAAGAGGAGGCTGTTCCTTGATTTATACAATTTGCAGGCCATCTAGCCCCGGGGGGGCACAATTCCTCATGGAATCGAGTGAAATCCTCTGATGGATAGTTCATCAATGCAGAAATGAGGCTGAACTGAGCCTACTTGTCAAATAGGGGCCTGATCTGGCTGACACATCAACCCATACACTGACACATCGGCCCACAGAGCATCCAGGAGAGCCAAAACGTGTTGAGGAGAGAGGGAGGGTACAATTTCTCATGAAGACCACTGTAGATCAGCTCTGGATCTGATTTGATCCCCTCCTTTAGTCAAGGATTTGTCAGATCCAGTCAATCTGCTCTATATCTAATTGATTTCAGTCAAATCCGTTGAGAATCCATTGAGTTATTGATTTTGGATTTGCTCCATTATTCATCAATTTATTAATTAAAATAATCAATAATTGATTTTTGGGGCTTTCTGACCTGAGTGATGGAAGATCACTCAAAACTTAGGAAAAAGTGGGTCCATGGGTTTACATGGTGCTCTTAGCTTTAAAATGAGCACCTACATGACTGAAACTGATTATTTGGCCCACTTTTATTACAGACTCAATTTTTCCAATTAAACTATTAAAAAATAGCCTAAGTTTTGGAAAAATTAAAATTTAATAAAAAACATTGAAAAAACTTAAAAATTGAAAAATTGAAAAACACCTAAGGGTTCTTAGACATGTTCATATGACTCAAAAATGATGTCTAGCATGCTTACACATTGACACATAGACTCTAATAACCTCAATAGGCATAAATACCAAGTCGACCACCCCAACTTTGGAGGTATGGAGTGAAAAACTCAGAAATTATCAGTCGTTTATTCAGCAACCAATAATAACCAAGGGAAAAAACACCCTGGGCTGATCGGATTGACAAATGAAGCCTAAGAGACCGAGTCTTTTACAGACACTATCATGCTAGAACATTTATTACAATTCCCCCATGGGGTATGAACATGTGATATGATACAACAAGCACTTCCCAGAAGTACTTCCAAAGGTCTCTTTGAAGTCTGAACAAGTTAACTTTGTCCGGTTCACCAGGCTCACTTGATAAAAACCACTAAGTTCAACTTAGGTGGTAACATTCTGGCTCCATCTGGGACACATTCTCTAACTGATCTTCTGTTCAAAGGAGAGGATGTGAGAACTCTAGAATCTTTGGTTCCTGCAAGGCAATTAGAGTTTGTCAGTAACATGTATATATAACAAAAAATTAGCCATAAACAAACTAATGTACATAATTAATCTATAATGTGTAAAAAGGAATATTTTACAAAAACTAGTATACAAAGGAAAATTTTCAACATGGTACAACATAACTATAATATAATAATCAATGATACAACAATATGATATATACAATTTAGAAATATATGCAGGGCAAGGTTTAGAAATTGGCCCTGAAACCACCGATGCCACTAAAGGCATCAAACTGTCTCGGCGAAAAACAGCTTGAGGAGAAAACCATTCACTGGTAAGCTCAATCTTTCTCCTTCCAAGTCATTTAGATAGAAGGAGTTCATTCCTGCTATTTCATCAATCATGTATGGTCCCAACCATAGGCTGTCGAGCTTTCCATGCTTCCCAGGTTTTTCCCGTCGTTTGTCCCAACGTAGAACCGTGTCACCTACTTGGAAGGAACTCGACCGGGTAGATTTATCGAAGGCTCTCTTGACCTTGTCTGAATTCTTGATACTATGGTCAAGAGAGTCTCTTCTGCTCTCATCTAGCTCGATTAACTGGTTTATTCTATTCTGGATGGCCTCTTGATTCGAGTTGAATGTCTGGAGGAGATGATACACTGGAAGCTTTAGATGGATTGGTAAAGTGACATCAAGGCCATAGACTAGTTCAAAAGGGCTCCTCCCTATTGAAATTTTCTTAGTAATCCTGTCAGCCCATAATTCCAATTTGATTTTGCTATCCCAAGCCTTCTTATTGTCCCCGACAATTTTTTTGATTATGTTCATTAAGTTCTTGTTACTTGATTCTGCTAGACCATTTCCTTGGGGATAGTAATTAGATGAGTGAGATAGGATAATGCCGTACTTGAAATAGAAAGACGACATCTCGGAAGAATTAAAGCATGGGCCATTATCCGTGATTATTCTAGCTGGCACACCGAATCTTGTGATGATTTTGTCTTCTAGGAAATCCATGACAATCGCATCAGTTGCCTTTTTGGTGGGTATGGCCTCTACCCATTTGTAAAATAATCTGTGGCAGTAAGAATCCAAGAATAACCATTGCTTGAGTTATCCTTGAACTTACTGATGAATTCAAGCCCCCATTGCTGAAAAGGGGCTTGGACTACTATTGGATTTAGAGGCAAGGCTTTCATTTGTTGCTTTCCGGTGAATAAATGACACTGGGGGCAAGCTATGACAGCCTTGTGCACATCTGAAAGTAGGTTTGGCCAATAGTAGCCTGCTCTAAGGATCTTGTGGGTGGTTTTTTTAGCAGCAAAATGTCCACCACAAAATCCTGAATGGAACTCAACCATGAGTTTCTTGGACTCAAGTTCATCGACACATCTAAGTATCAAACCATCTGGGTTTCTCCAACCCAAAACATCTTTGGTTAAACAATACTTAGTTGCCTTTAATCTTAATTCCCTTCTTTTATGACCCAGTAAGTGATCGGCACACGTAAGGTTGCGGAGGAAAAATATGATGTTGGTGTACCAGGGATGCTGCTCCAATCTCTGAAACTCATCTGATACATTTTGCTATGAATTGCTGCTCTGGCAGATTATTCCTAAAGCCTCCTCATTTCGTTGGGTCAACATCTTTGCAAGACCTTGTCCCTTGATTAATTTAATAGGTCTTATCTCCAAATCATATTCCTGAATTTTTGAAACCCACTTACCCCTAACTCCTAGACAGTCTTGCTGATACATGATATCCTTGACAGCTGCATGGGGTACATATCCAATGATTTTGGAGTAACCTATATAAGGTCTGAAATGTTTAAGGGACTTGACAAGAGCATAGGCCTGTTTCTCCATCGTGGTATACTTTAATTCTGAATTTTGTAAGGCCCTACTCATAAAGGCTATGGGTTGCTCTTGTCCCTCCTTATTCTTTTGAAGTAAAACACTAGCAATGGTGTCTTCAGAGGCAAAGGAAAATATTTCAAACTCTTTGGAATAATCAGGACTAATCAAGACCGAGGACATGGATATGGCATTTTTTATGGACTTGAATGCATCTTTCCCTTCATCTGTCCACTCAAACTTAGCATCTTTCTTCAATAGCTTTTGTAGAGGTTTCATTAATTCTGCTAAGTTTGGGATGAATCTTCTTATGAAGTTGATTTGACCATTAAAGGATTGGAGAGCTTTTAGATTGTGAGGCAAAGGGACTTTCTTAATAGCTTCGACTCTCTCAGGATCAACCTTGACACCCTCTTTAGAAATGATGTGCCCCAGCAACTTGCCTTCATCAATTCCAAAGATTGACCTGGCGGGATTCAAGGAAATCCCATATTTCCGACATCTTATAAAAACCTGCCTAAGATGACTTATGTGGTCAGATCTTTCTTTTGAAAAAGTAGTTAATTCATCCTGATATATCTCAATTATTTTTCCTATCAATTCTTTGAAGGAAAAATCCATGGCTCTTTGGAAGGTGGCACCAGCATTCAATAGGCCAAAAGGCATTCTTAGAAATTTATAAGTACCCCAAGGTGTGGTGAATTTAGTCTTATGTTGATCTTCCTTATTTACCAACACCTGGTTATAACCCGAAAAGCCATCCAACATGGACATCATTCCTGATCCTGTTATCCTTTGAAGCAAAGTTTCCATGTCGGGTAATGGGTAATTATCCTTGAGGCATGATGTATTCATATTTCTAAAATCTATACATATTCTAATTGACCCATTCTTCTTTCTAACAACAACTAAGTTGGAGCACCAAGATGAATGCCTTGTAGGTGCTATGATCCCTGCTGCTAGCATTTTTTGAAGTTCTTTCTGCACAATGGGGGCCAACTTAGGATTTATTCGCCTAAGTTTTTGTCGGAAAGGTTTGGCCTCCTTGGCCTCTTTTGTGAAGGGAATAGTGTGTTGAAACACATCTTCCCTATATGCTTTAAGCTCATCATAACTAAAGGCCAACACATCTCTATACTCTTTGATTAGGTTGATCAAGTTGTTCCTTTCCTTTTCCGAAGTACCTTTTCCAATTTTTATTAGCTTGGGATCCTTGTCAGTTCCTATGTTTATTTCCATGTAATTCCCAGTTTTTATTTCCTCTTTTTGTTTTTTATGATGATCCTGATGATCGAAAAGATTCTCAAAAGCTATAGGGCTACTCGGGATGTGATTCCTTTCATTATCCTCGCACTCTTGATACTCTTTACCTTCCTGCTGATAACTGATTTTGCAACCTTCAAACTCTTGTAGATTATGGATGAATCTCAAGAGTTTCTCATCATCTTTGAACACCTGCCAGTGGTCTATATTATCCGGAATTGAAGGTCTGAAATTTATTTCCATTTTTCCATTCCCATTAATCATTTCATCTGATGGCTGGAGGGTGGATGCTGCTACCACCAATCTATCTGCTAACCCATTCATTTCCCTATGGATCTTTTGAATGTTAAGTGCATCAAAACATTCCATAGTGTCCCATGTGGAATTCCTATACTTCCTTAGTCTGTCATTTTTACATTGATACTGATTCTTGATCTGGAGGACAACTAGATCTGAATCACCCTTTATGTTCAACATCTTTATCCCCATCTCTTTAGCAGCTTCTAAACCTAGGATCAATGCCTCATATTCAACTACATTGTTTGATGCTTCAAACTCTAACCTGAACGCAAAATTGTAGATTTTATCTGAAGGAGAAATGATCATGATGCGAGCACCCTTTCCCGCTTTGGAATAAGCCCCGTCAAAGTACATTTGCCAAACTTCATCGATCTTTTCATTTTTAATTTTTTTTTTAATGGGGGCCATGAAATTTGACAAAATAACATAGTTTCCAAAATTATCAGTGAAATGAACAAATTCATTTCCGGGCTTCTTAGGGTTTTCTACATGTCGTTTCCTTAGCTTTTCTCTGTGGAGAATCACCCTAGTGTTCTCTGATGCAGGTATAGTAGCATATGTCCAATCCATTTGGATGTGCCCACCAAGAGTTGTAGCCCATTTTCTGGATAGCAACATACCCCAATTATCTGGGACATCTATTACCACCACATCCATCGTCATGTCGATATCTGGGTACTTAGCTAACTTGACCTATAAATTTAATATTATCCCTACGAGTTCAAATTCTCTTGCATCCATGGCACAAACATTGTGGTAGGGTCAGGTGACCCTCAAATTTAGCTGCTCCATCACTTTTCTAGTCATAACATTTGATGAAGCACCCGAATCTAACATACAGTTATGAATGAGAAGATTATCAACTAAAAGAGAGACATAGAAAGGTGGGTGATCTTCTCTCCTTAGATCAACACTATTGAGGACTATGGGCATGTCTATAGGTTCGATAAGTTCAGCTTCAAATATAGAATTATTATTAGGAAGGGGATCCTCCTCAATAATTTTATGAGCTTCACTTTTGCTATCTTCTAAGGCTTTCAACAATTTTTCCTTTTGACCGGGAATCTTAAGGACATCAATTGCATAAACATGAATTTTAGCATTACTTATCCATTCTCCCATATCAATATTTGACTCAGGGACAATAGGAGGATCTGGGAGGGAAGGGGTGGTTACCTTTTGCTTGTACTATTTAGGCGGTGATTGTTTTCTCTCCTTTGATGCACAGCTCCCTTGAACCTGGCATCCCTCCTTTCCTTAATTTCCTCGAGAGGAGGCATTGTACCATAAAAGTTAGACAGGAGATCCTTCTCGAAACCGTAGTCCATGGCCTGCTGCCAATGCTGGTTTGATAGAGGATAGGTCTGGCCTACCATGTACACATGATCAGACTCGCCTGATGTTGTTTCCTGATTACTGGCCTCTGCCATCCCATGTTCTATAGTCTGGTTTGCTATGTGGAAAGCACTTTCTTGGTGAAATTGCTCACAAGGTCTGCACCATGGAATTACTTCTTCTACCAAGTTAGTTGAGTCTAACTGGTTTGGAATCCTAGGCTCTTGCTATGGAAACTTCCTTTGATATACTTGATTTTGTTTTGGTTGAAAATTCCTAGGTCCATTTTTTCTCTCCAATGTAACTATTCTGTTCTGAATTTTATTCAATTGCTCAGATTGGTTTGTCATGAATTTTTCTAACAGGCTAGTTACCTTGTCCATGGGATCTTTAGAGGTTGTATTTTCCTCTAGTTCAATGGCCTTTCCCTTTTCTTTGTTGAATGAAGTATTTCCCCTAGTGTAACCTGGGATGTTGGACTTGCCAGAAGATTGCATATTCCTTTCTATCTTCTCGGCCAGATCCTGAGCAATTTTTAGATCGACAGGATCTTTATCCCTTAATTGGTATCTCAAATCACCAGTGAAAGCTTCGATGTAGGATATTAAGATGGAGGCATCGCTTGGCTTGATGTCTCTAGGGAGATTCGCAACCACCCGCCCGAACTTAGTATTAAATTCATCTATGGTTTCATTCTCCATCTTCTTTATATTATGTAGGGCAGCAAGCAAATGTCTTGGTTCTTTCTTTTGCCCCCACTTCTTCTTAAAACCTGCTTGGAATTCACTAAGGGTTTTATATGAATCATCACCAAGGTTTTCATACCACTCTGCAGCATCATCCTCTAAGGATAAAGAAAAGAGCTTCATTTTGATATCATCATGGTCATGGGCAGCATCATGGTAGTAACTGACTAGGTGCCTTTCAAACTTTCTAAGGTGAGACTTGGTAGTGATGGCATTATTGCCCTCAAACTTGGGGAGCTTCTTGATAGCATCATTCGGAAGGTTATGAGGAGCACCTGCTATCTAAGAAAAGTCAAGGGGTTTGTAAAAATCTTCCATTTCTTGAGATTGGAAAGTATGACTCTCTACAAATATGTGATGGATATCTGAGAGGGATTGGTCTCCTAAATATTAAAGGTTTCTACGAGAAGTCTGCCTATTCAATCTTTCCCTAATAAACCTTTCAGGATCAGGGAGAGGATTGAATAATTGTCGGCGGTTTCTTTGGGTAGAAATTCTTGAAGGGATGTCAGACATTGAAGTCGCCAGATGGATCGAGTTTTAATTTTTATGTTTTTTAAAGACTAGATCAATCAAAAGTTTTTTATCTTTTTAGTTGTTTAGAAAAAAGCTAATCTAATTCATACTCGGGACTAAAAATATTTATCCACGGCAACGGCGCCAAAAAGTGTTGCTACCTTTTCACACACCTAGATCACGTGGCAGAAATCTTCAAGCCACTCAGTGTGTCCTTGGGGGCAAGTCTCGAGTCAAGGTTGTCACCTTGTTCTTGACTCCTCCGTTTAGGCTCAACTCCTAACGAAGCCAAGGGGGGTAGACCCTATTAAGTTACTAAGGATGATTTCTTAGTGTAATGATGTTGTACTGATTCAGTTATTTAGGAGTTTGAATATTATAACTATAAGCAATCAAGATGACAAGATACAAAGATACACATGAAAGCACAAAGTTGATACACAATATATATATGAAGCAAAAAAAGACCAGTGCCTTGAAAATGGAGTCAAAAGAGATCAGTGTGCTTGCATGTGTTTGGAATAAATGTTTTGCGATTGCATCTTGGTATGTTTTAAGTTAAAATTGGAGTATGAGTTGTTTAAATTAGGCTTAAGGGGGACTCCAGATATACCCGAGAGTACTTGGAGTATGTCCAAAACAAAGCCTATACAGCTACTCGCAAGGAATATGTGGGCTGAAATGGAGTCTCTGGGGCTATGTTCATAACGCACTCGTTAGGGTGTGACAGAGATCGGTGCCCCGAGGTCACTTTTCAATAGGTTCCCGCTTCCTTTGGGTATTTTGCCACCGTAAAGGTTTGATCGAGGTGTTGGATTTTCGCCTGATGGTTTGTTAATTGGGGAAGGTGAGTCCTAATTATGCTAGTCACCCAAGTTCTTTTGATACAACTTGACTGATCAGATGAACTGCAGCCAAGTGCAGAGCATACACACTAGAGTCTTGTAAATTTTAATAAGTTTCAAAAGATGTGTTCTTGCTTAAAAGAAAAGCCTCCAAGAACCTCTTTCGATCCAAGTGGATCTCAATCAGGGAATCAAGGAGGGGTTAATTTTAAAATGCTAATAAACAAAATATGAGAAAATAACACAACTACACAAATGTGGTTTTCTTATTAATCCTACCACAAATCTCTTTCCCCTTGCGGGTCACTCGGGAAATCGCGGGGTAAGTATTATGATTACTTTTGAAAATAAGATATGGAATATGGAATTAACAACAAGATCAAATATACTATCCTATCAATTAGATAAATTCTAGTAAAAGGAAATAAGCAGAAAAAGACGAAAAAGGCACCGACGCGAATCCCCCCAGGGAAGATGGGGAATGGGCTCGAAAGAGATTATTCAAAGGATGATTTTATTACAGAGGTTACAATATTAAAGCACTGATGAAACAGAGATTTCTTGGTCCTTATACAGGCTGAAACCAAGATATTATAGTTTATGCAAAACAATTACAAATTATGTGACAAAAGAGAGCCCCCTGGGGGGATTTGAGCGCTCCAAAAGCCACTTTGGAAAGAAGCTTATTTTCTTCTCTGTCAGACCTGCTAAATGACAGCGAGTGAATTAGAGTAACAAATTCCCCAAAGCACTTTAAGAGTGCCTTTGGGTAAGGCTACTTTATCTCAAAAATTTAATGAAATTAAACTAGTTAAACCGATGAAAAGGGAACCAAGGAAAGCAAGATTTCCTTGGGATATTGGCCTTCTGTTTGTGCAGCCAATTAACAGCACTGATATTGCAGAATATTGAATTTATTGAACAGAAAATGAAACTACCTTAACAGCAAGCTATGAATTTTTCAATAAACTACTTGCGAAACTAAGGCAATTTTAGCTAGATCTCTTGAATTTGAACTTTATGTGCACAATGAAACTAAGATCTAGAAAATTGAAGGGATCTTGATAATTAGATATATGTATGCTTTTCTTTATGAGATAGATCAGATTTAAAAAGAAACCTTAAAGTAACCAGCTTGAGGAAAGTTTAATAATTTTTAAAGGAGGAAAAGAGAGAAAGAGTGTTGGTTTCCTTGAAGATCCAAAGTAGAGCTTTCAGGTGGAATGCCGAGGGAATATTCCTTTGAAATGTTTTGAAGAGAATGAAGAATCAAACTATATTAGCATCCTCTCCAAAGTGTGAACCTGCAACTCAGCTGAAATCAAAGAACTTGCGAAGAAACTTGTGAGATCCGATTAGTACATACAAAGAGATTCAAGATAACATGCATATAAGCTTATAGGACATGCTAAATCTAGAGCTCTAAACATGCATCAAAGGAGAGTGACAGCCAATAAACTTATTGAACAACACCTTTCCTATCAAGATTGTAATAAGCTAATTAGCAATCTTAACCACAGATCTACAAGAAAATAGCAAAAAATGACCACAGATACAGGTTATCTCAGTAAAACAATGGCAATAATCATCCACACATGTAATGGCACCACACCGTATTGCCTCCAAATATTTTCTTTATTTCAAATGAGAATTACAACAATACAATAGCAGCAACACCTCAATCCCAGTTCTAACTAGCTTGGAAGAGGAGGCTGTTCCTTGATTTATACAATTTACAGGCCATCTAGCCCAGGGGGGGCGCAATTCCTCATGGAATCAAGTGAAATACTCTGATGGATAGTTCATCAATGCAGAATTGAGGCTGAACTCAGCCTACTTGTCAACTGGGGGCCTGATCTGGCTGACACATCAACCCATACACTGACCCATCGGCCCACAGAGCATCCAGGAGAGCCAAAACGTGTTGAGGAGAGAGGGAGGGCACAATTCCTCGTGAATACCACTGTAGATCAGCTCTGGATCTGATTTGATCCCCTCCTTTAGTCAAGGATTTGTCAGATCCAGTCAATCTGCTCCAGATCTGATTGATTTCAGTCAAATCGGTTGAGAATCCATTGAGTTATTGATTTTGGATTTGCTCCATTATTCATCAATTTATTAATTAAAATAATCAATAATTGATTTTTGGGGCTTTCTGACCTGAGTGATGGAAGATCACTCAAAACTTAGGAAAAAGTGGGTCCATGGGTTTACATGGTGCTCTTAGCTTTAAAATGAGCACCTACATGAATGAAACTGATTATTTGGCCCACTTTTATTACATACTCAATTTTTCCAATTAAACTATTAAAAAATAGCCTAAGTTTTGGAAAAATTAAAATTTAATAAAAAACACTGAAAAAACTGAAAAACTGAAAAATTGAAAAACACCTAGGGGGACTTAGACATGTTCATATGACTCAAAAATGATGTCTAGCATGCTTACACATTGACACATAGACTCTAATAACCTCAATAGGCATAAATGCCAATCCGACCACCCCAACTTTGGAGGTATGGAGTGAAAAACTCAGAAATTATCAGTCGTTTATTCAACATCCAATAATAACGAAGGGAAAAAACACCCTGGGCTGATCAGATTGACAAATGGAGTCTAAGAGACTGAGTCTTTTACAGACACTATCAAGCTAGAACATTTATTACAATTCCCCCATGGGGTATGAACATGTGATATGATACAACAAGCACTTCCCAGAAGTACTTCCAAAGGTCTCTTCGAAGTCCGAACAAGTTAACCCTGTCCGGTTCACTAGGCTCACTTGATAAAAACCACTAAGTTCAACTTAGGTGGTAACAGAACGTAGTTGACATGGTGGCTGATTTAGATAGTTGAGGGGAACCTAAACCCTTCTAAGATGATAAATACATTAAATAAGCAACAACACCTTCGTCAGTCACAGTGCGCTTGACAGTCATATTAAGACATTCTACGTGAATCAAAATAGACACATAGTAAGGAAAGAGAGGCTGAAGTCATGCGGTTTCAAATTTAATCATGGAGGAAGAATCATCATCATTCACACCAAGGGCAGATAGCAAAGCCTTCCTTTGCAAAGGAAAACTCTGAAGCACTTCCAATGCAGACATCGCACAAGGAGTGTGTCCCAAATCCTCGAAAAAAGAATAGTTCTAGGTGGCTCGGACATTAAGGTTGTGCCCTGAACGCTTAAGGACTCCCTTAGGAATGAGAGGTACAGCTGCAAGTTTATCCACATGTTTCTCAATACACAGGAGATCCTGGTGGATCAGGCTCCTTTCCTAGGCTGGGTTGTGACGAACCATAGTCCTTCGCACAGGTCACAACTTTCATAGCACATACCATGTTAATGAAACAACGACCACTACCCTTCGGTGGATCTTGATCACCACCAGAATGATCGTGGGTCCTCGAGTTCATATTTTTATTTTGAGGTAAAGGGTTAGTTAGCACAGCTGGGCCCTGTGCTAAGAATATCGAGGCTTCATCGATACGAGGGCACAAGTAAGTGAGGTGATCATCCTTACACAACTTGCAAGGGAATTTAACCTTACATTTAGCTTGCTTGTCCCCCCCAACATTACGGGTGTTCTTGTCATTATTATGAGCATTCTCATTCCTATTCCCACCCTTAAAATTATTCTTACCCTTCTTTTTATTATGTTCGGGCTGCTGGTTACCCTTCTAGTCTGATGATTGCACCGAAAGTACACTCACCGTGTGGGCGGGTTGAGATGAAGCTATGGCTTTTCCTGAAGTAGATTGGTTGATTGACAATTGACTAACTTGTTTTGCAATTGAATCCATAGGTTTAGCACTCGCACAACCAATAATTCCATCGGCATGTGGTCCAGGTTTAACTTTGGGATCGAAACTAGAATGTGGAGCATTGGGAATGATCTCATATAACAAACCAGATTGAGCATAAATCAAATCTAGTTCCTGCACCCTAAAAATCGCTTGTTCCTCATTTTGTAGTTCGAATGTAGAAACATCCTTCGCTATATATGGAAATAACGACTTAAGGAACCATTCGAGGAGGAATTCTGGTGGTATAAAGGCTTTAATTAACCTCTTTGGTCTATGCCACTCTTGTATATGATCTGAGATATGTGTGGCTTTATCCTGCCAAAATGTCGACAAGAGTTTAGTACCAACATCCTAATGCACTGGTAGTTGGAAGTGGTTAATAAAAGTCATCGCTAGGTCATCAAACAAAGTGAATGCCCCCTTAGGTAGCTCTATATACCATTTCATGGAAGGCCCTATAAGGGTGCATTGAAATAGCCTTAAACGGATGGAGTCTTGGTGTAAGGAATTCAAAGAGAAACATAGGTGGATCCTCTCCCGGTTTTCCCTTGAAGTTGGGTATGTCTGAGGGAAGCTTAGTAGGGACATCCAGCTAAGCTGGGTCATGAGCTACATGATTTTTCATTAATCTCGACAAGTCAGGAATATTTATCGTTGCAAGGAAAGGTAGCCTAGGATGATGAGGTCGATGGACCACTCCCTGATAGTTCTGCTTCACATAGGTCTGATTACCACCATGGCCTTGGCCATAGTGCCCTCCTCCCATTGGACCTGTATAGGATAGCATGAAAGTACCATAGTGTGGTGTACCTTGACTATTTGGACCTACAAAGCCATAATTTGGAGAGTAAGAAGGTTGTTGATACCTGCCCCCATAAGGTGAAGAACCCTATCCATACTGCGTCCCATAATAAGGTCCATAAATCATCGCATGAGATGTCCCACGAGACACTCTGTAAGTAGGAACATACGCTCCGGAAGTAGGAATATACATTTCGGAAGTAGGAATGTGAACTCTAGAAGTATGAACATGACCTCCTGAAACAATAGGTGATACATGAAGTTGAGACACAACCGATCTAGCAACCGCAGTACAGACATAACTCGTATTAAAATTCTGGCCCAAAGGACCACATGAATGAGGTGGAGGGTGAACATTCGAAGAACTAGGGATAGAGGATGAAGGGATCTATGTAATTATGTATGTACTATTCCCTATAGTCACTCATATTGGATCTGGTATCCTAATAGGATCACTAACCATATTACTAGGAGGAATATGTGATGAAGCTTCCACTGCCAGGATGGAAGGTGCAATGTGACTAGTGCTCCCAAACCTCTCTGCATGGTAAGGAATGAGAGTGCCCCCAGGAATAGTGTTAGGCTCGAACTCAGATTCGACATGAAATGCCAAATCATGTGTGGGAAAACCAGACATACCATAACTACCATAACTGGTGCTCGTAGGTTCAAAATGAGTCTCATCATCCTCTAGAATTCCATACCGGCGATGCGTCAATGGGGAATCAACCCTAGAGTAAGTAGGTATATCATGAAAGGTTCCTATCTCAGAAATCATAGGACCTAACTCAGTTAAGTCAGGTGAAGGATCATAGTTAGGAGTAAACTCCCCATCTTCCACATGAATGGGAGAAGGTGATTTAGGAATACCTTCTATATGGTCTCCCATGGTGTGTGAATCAATGTGCAAAGTAGTCTGCCTAGAATGTCTATTTCTCACTCCCAAAGGAGGAGGATATGTAGAAGGGGGAAGTCCTACTAAATGACAAGAATGGCAAGGAACTGCACCCGAATCCACAATGACTCAAAAAATATAAAATACTCTCTATCTATGCAAACCCTAGGCAAGTTATCGCGCCCACAGAAATCACCAATAAAATCTAAAGCCAAATACAGGAAATCAAGGGTAGGATAAGTGAACTCCCAAATGAAGTAGGTATGTCTTGCCTAGGAGAGGCTTGAGACTCCCATACACAACAAGCTGAGGTATGTAACCAATTATCGTGGCCCTCAGCTGCAACGTGTAAAGCGACTGTGCTGTCTGACCCCAACATAGCTAGGACACCTGTAGAGTAACCCCTGTAAAGTACCCCCTTGATATCCTAGGTAAGGCCACTAAGGTCACCTCAATATAATCAATGCTCAGGTGGACAGTCGCAGGTGGGATTGACTGTATGGGCAGGGTATCAAAGCTCAAAACTCTAGAAATAGCTCCCACATATGAATACAATCCTGGAAATATCTCTGGTGCTACTCAGTTATGACTAGGGGTCATCCCAATCAATAACTACTCACACTGCCTCATGCTTAACTCCTTTTTGAGAGGAGGATCCTGAAAAACACTGGTTATACAAAGGATTTCACACACTCACCTGGACAGACACATACATGTTGTTGTTTAGTGGTCTTGGAGAATTAACTCACAATGAACTATTCCAAGACCCTAAAACCTAATCTTGTTTGTGAATCCTATCAAATAAAATAGTGTAGTTCATTTTAATTAAGCGTTGATTTTAATTGGCTTTATTACTCATAAGAGGGATATGGCCGTGCAATTAATGGTGTTATGACACAACATGAAGTAAAATGCACACCTAATAATCAATGCAAATGAATTGTGTCCATGAAAATAGGGTATGCTACTACATGAAATGCACAATTTTCTCAAATGATAAATGCAAGCTTTCCTATATGAAATCCTGACTAATACTTGAAAGCAAATCTAGTGCAAGTACTATGCAAAATGCAAAATGCAATGTGCAATGCATGATGATAAGCAAATATTTTTGGATTTTTTGAAATAAAATGAAATATAAAAAGAAAAAGAATGATTCTAAAATCCTCGGAATCTGCAAGCACACTCAAGTAGCACTCAAGCAAAGAACTAAGGTAAAAGAAGTCTAATGCACTAATCCCAAAAGAAAAAGAAAAAAAATGCAATGACAAGAACATTCTTACAAAAAGAAATTTACCCTAAACAAACATCTCTGGTCAGAAATAGAGGTGTAAACAGACCCTGGAAGTATCAAAGGAAACTCAACAATCATCAAAATTCATCCATAAACCATTCAACTTCCTCTAAAAGGAAAAACTAAGTGCATATGCGACTGTTCATAGTAAACCCGTGTGTATACACAGAAATGTCAAAGAAACCTGCATGTATATGCGATTGTGAGTTCAAAACTCACGTACAGGAAGAAAGGTGCATAAAAATAAAGGCAAACAGACAAGCTGAGACAAACTTCACACCAATCAGACACTACCAGGAAATGGTGCCCCCAGACCCGACACAGAAACAAGAGATAAAGAGCAATTCAACGTCATTGAATGCCGATAGAAAACCCCCAAAGGACAACTACTAGGAACTCCCTAGTGGAGTCGCCAATTTTGTTACGAAGAGAAATTCCTATGGCTTGAGGTACCACAACAGACAGCTTGACTCTAGAAATCAATCCTTTCCAATATGCAATAGAAATTAAATATGTAACACTAAAGGATCAGACCTCGTACCTTATTCTGGACGGTTGAAGTAGATCCCCGTTGAGCTTTCCAACTTTAGCTTGAATTGATAGATTACTTCCTCAACAACAAGTAAACAATACAAGCATACTATATATATTGGCGTTAGATCTATTATAGCATATATAATCAACAATGTATAAACATTTGAAAACATCCATGGATAAAATATTCATTCAAACATACATTATTGGATAGGAAAAGATATTTCTATTAATATAAAATCATAGATTACAATGGATACAACCTCTATCGACACGTCTACGAATCGGAGAAACTGAATCCCCCACTTGGGCCTCCACCACCTCAATCCTCCATCTCTCAATAGAAAGCTTGGGAAGAACACAAAATTGCTCTAAGGGACAAATGGATGCAGACTCAAGCGCAAGTTTTGGCAACAATGGACTATAGTTTCTTTGCTCTCAATTCTCTCATATGCCTTCAATGTACCATAGATTTCCTTATATATCTTTTCAAAGGGGTAACGAAAGGTCGAATTCAAGTGATCTGAAGGCATAGGGAAGGCTAGGATTCAATTGAGTCGGATCCATGTCATGGAAAACTCCAAAAGGATTTGGATTGTGCACACATCTCGATGTACACAGTTTTAGGGTTCAAACCCATGTTTCTACGCTATTGTAGGTTTAAAAGTCGTGTGTATCATTTTTCACATGTTTTTAGGGATGGTCAAGGAAACATCAAAGGACAAAAAATGGTCCAAGGGGTCCATGCAGTCTATAGAGGGACAGGGGAAGGCCATACAAGTGTGATTCACCTAGAGTGGTAAAATCATCTATTAAACCCTCCTCCTCCACTCTCTCTCACTCCTCAACTCATCCAAATACATATAAACAACACCCCCCTATCTATTCCCCAAATCCTCCCCCCCTTTCTCTCTCTCTCTCACAGACATCCCTTTGTTTCCTCATGTAACTAACAGCCCCCTTCATCCACTCTCTCTCACTCCCCAACTCATCCAATGACACCTAACCTAGACCCCCCTATCTAGTAACTAACCCTCTCTTTCTCTCTCTATCACACACACACACACACACCACTTTGTCTCCTCCTACCATTATGCCCCCCCTTTTCCACTCTCTCTCACTCCCTAACTCATCCAACTACACCTAACACCACCCCCCTATCTATTACCCAAACCCCCTTGTCTCTCTCTCACATGCATGGAGACACACACACACACATCCCTTTGTTTCCCCTACCACTAACACCCCCCTCTTCCAGACTCTTTCACTCCCTAACTCATCCAATTGCAACTAACCCACCCCGCTATCTATTACCCAACCACCTCTCTCTCTCTCTCTCTCTCTCTCTCTCTCTCTCTCTCTTGTGCATGCCTACACATCAATTTTTCTCCCCCTCCCACTAACACACCCCTCCTCCACTCTCTCTCACTCCCCAACTCATCGAACTACACTCAACCCATACCCCCCTATGTATTAACCAACTCTCTCTCTCTCTCTCTCACACACACACACACACAAACACATCTACATGTCTCCCCTTACAACTAACACCCCCCCTCCCCCCTAACTCTTTCAAACCCCTTTTCCACTCTCTCTCACTCCCTAACTCATCCAACTACCTATAACCCCCACCCCCATATCTATTCCCCAACAACCCCCCTCTCTCTCTATCCATCTCTCCCTCACACACAAAGAGACACCCACACACATCCATAGGTCAACCCATACCACTAATAGCCCCCCCTTCCCCACTCTCTCTATCTCACACACACTCATACTCACCCCTGCTCTTTCTCCCTCCCCTCCTAAATATTTTAATCCCATTCTCCATCTCTCTTAATCCCAAACTCATCCAACTACCTCTAACCCCCACCCTCATATATATATTCCCCAACCCCCCCTCTTCTCTCTCCCTCTCTCCCTCACACACATAGAGACACCCACCCACATCCACAAACATCCACAAGTCACCCCATACCACTAAGATCCCCCATCCACTATATCTCTCTCTCGCAAAAACACACATCCCTATGTCCCCCACTACCACAAAAACCCCCCTCCTCTCTCTCTCTCTCTATCTCTCTCTCTCCCCTCAATATTTCCCCTAGCCCATACTATCCCCCCCTCTCGTGCCAACTCTTGCAAACCCCCACACTCCTCTCCCAACCTCTAACCCCACCTCCTTCCTCTCTCTTGACCATTAACCCCCCCTCCTCCTCCTCTCTATATCCCCACCTACTAAAACATTCTCTCACTCTCTTTCCTCCTTTCTCCACTTACACCCAATCTCTTAATACCCACATTGGTCTCTACCTCTAACTCTTGAACACTCCCTCTCCATGTATATCTCTAAACCTTTACCACCTGCTCCCCTAAACTTTTTAATGGTATAATCACAAAACCAACTAATATAGTTTCAAAATTTGTGCGTGTTTATGTCAATATAAATACACACGTGTTTGTTTCAATAAAAATGAGTGCACATTATTATTAGAAGCAACATGTACAAGTTTTAATCACATATGCTCCTAACCCCCCAAATCTCCTATTACATCTCCTCTACAACACCTAGACACCTTAAAATTAATCTAACCCCCCCACCTGCCTAAACCACTAACACACCCATTCCTCTCTCTCTATCTCCCTCTCTTGCACATATCCATAGGTCACCCCAAACCACTAATACTCCCCCACTCTATCTTTGTCTCTCTCTCTGAAAAACACACATCCCTGTGTCAAAAATTACCACTAAAACCACCCCTCCTCTCTATCTCTCTCCCCCCAATATCCCCCCTAACTTGAATACTATCTCCCC
>LPNX010928650.1:488900-561053 GCA_001517045.1 Pseudotsuga menziesii
TCTATCTCCTCCCCTACAACTCTTAAACTCCTAACACACCACATCCACTCTCTATCTCTCTGTCTCTCTCTCTCTCTCTCACACACACATGCACACACACATCCATGGGTCACCCCATATCACTAAGACCTCCCCCCCCTTCCACTCTATCTCTCTCTCTCTAACACACACATCCCTACGTCTTTTCTTACCACCAACAACCCCTTCTCCTCTATTAATGCCAAACCAATTCAACTACCTATAACCCCTACCCCCCTATTATATCCCCTCTACAACACTTAGACAACCTGAGATTAATCTAACCCCCCCCCCCACTCCTAAAATCATAACACACTACTTCCTCTCTATCTTTCTCACTCTCACACATACACACATCCAGAGGTCACTCCATACCACTAAGACCTCCCCCCCTCCACTCTATCATTCTCTCACATACACATGTACATGCTTCCCTATGTCTCCCCTTACCACTAACACCCTCCTCTCCTCTATCACTCCCTAACCATTGCAACTACCTCTAACCCCCACCCCCCAATTACATCCCCTCTACAAAACCTAGATACCCCCATGTCCTCTAGATCTCTATCTTCCCCCTCTTCTCATCTGACTACACCTAACCACAACTCCCCCTCCTCTCCCTCTCTCTCTCACACACACACATCCCTTGAGTTTTAAAACAATATAGTGAGGTTGAAAAGAGGGGGGGTCATTAAGGTGATAGGACTTAGGGAGTGCCGATTAATTCCCCATAAACACTGAATGATCCCTTAGTCATGGAACTACCTTCTCAAATGATCCTAAATTTTATTCGATCGTAATATGTATGTGTTGTATGTTGTAAAAATGTGAGTGTGATTTTGTTAATAATAGTGTGAGGTCATTATTTCTGAGTATAAACAACGACAGTCCCTGTCCAAGAACCACTCTATCAGTTTTCAGTCATGTTTCATAGTCCATGCGTAATGTCAAGTTGCAGACAATGCGCTCATTCTTTTCTTCACCAGATTATCACACATTTTTTTTTTGACATCAACTATCTCCATCAGAAGTGTCTAAGGATTGCTTGGAGCATGGTATACATTGAGGATAAAGAAAGAAACCACTTGAGTAAGAAAGAAACCAAGCTTGGGGAATCTCAGATTTAGGAGCACCATAAAGCATCTCCACCATTGTTTTTCTTGCAATTGAGGAGCTACCAAAAAATACATTGACTTGGTCATTGTTGTTGAAATATTGTAACTTTGAAGAATATTCTATATGTATTTCTTCATGGTCCCCAATGGTCCTACCGGAAGAACCACTTGTATTAATTTGTACCCCGATGCTCCTAATCGAAAGAACTAATAAGATTCATGAGGCAGTCCCCTCTAATTGTAAAGGTGGGTCATTAGCACCCCAGTGTGGTTACTTGAGCCTACATGTGCAACTCAAGCCTACATGATTAACTCGAGCCTACATGATAGATGAGTTAACTTAAGTGAATGGATGAATATAAAAAGAGGTGCAATGCTTTTCATTTATGACACACAGTCTCAATTGTGTAGCGCATTAGTGGAGAAGAGAAGTAGCTAGAGAAGGAGGAGGATCAGGTTTTGATCTCCTTGCTGGTTTTATCTTTTATCTTTTTGGGGAATCTATATTGAGGAAGCTTTTGCTGGGTTTTTCCCTTTAGGGTTTTCCTAGGATAAATCTTTGTGTTCCTTTTGTATGGTTGTGCTTGTCTATCTTTCAGTGATCCTGTTTATATGCTTTTGTTATGAAAAATGAAATGAAATACTGATGTCTTAGCTAAGCATATGAAAATTTAACATGGTATTAGAGCCACCCTAGAAAAAAGGAATTGTGCAGCTACAGAATCTAGGGCTTCTTACTTTTTGGTTCTCTCTCCACAATCGATTAGCAAAAGAATGCTAGGCTGACTCTCCATTGAAAGGCGCCTCTTTCTGTCGAAGCAGAATTCGATTCCGAGCATTTTCAGTTTTCCATGTGGGAAATTAGGGCTTCTTGCAAAAGAAGAATTTTTGAGTGAGCCCAACATAGGATTTCTCTCCTCATCAAAATCAAAGTTTAGAGACCTGGATCAAGATTTTTGGTTGGGTGAAACTCCGGGAAAGTCAAACCCTAGTTTGACCCGGAGCTAGAAAAACCCTAAATACTAAAACTGCTACGTTTTGGTATATTTTCTATATCCCAATATTGGAAAAGGTTCAAGAGCTGAAAATTTCAGAGACTGAATATAAAATCCTGGTGAACACTTTGTCTACAATTCAGCCTCAGATTCGCTATATTCTAAGAGATATGATCCCTCCACGTTAGGGTTCTGGCCTCTTCCAGAATTCATCCCTAAACTGGACACCTATGGAAAATTGCTATCGCTTGGGATACAGAGGTCCAAATGGAATTACTGAAGATTTTCCATAAATATAACG
The DNA here is from genome assembly GCA_001517045.1 of Pseudotsuga menziesii. NCBI lineage: Eukaryota > Viridiplantae > Streptophyta > Pinopsida > Pinales > Pinaceae > Pseudotsuga > Pseudotsuga menziesii. The sequence continues at coordinate 491,330 of LPNX010928650.1, forward strand.
GACTTTAATTTCTATGGTATGAATTTCAGAACCTGAAGATGAACCAGTGACACGTGGCATGCCGTACAACTTCACTATTCTAAACAGTCCTGTAACAGGTCACCTTGGTAAAATGATCATAAATCCAAATTGGTGAAACCAAATCTGATGAAACCTATGTTTTTGGATCAAGGACATGTGATTTTAACTCAGTGCGAAATTGCAAACACAAAGGAGCATTAATTTCGTATATATCACAAAAATAGTAACAGACATTTCTGCAGAAGAAATTGGAAAACTAGGGCTTCCTGTTCTAGGAGCTTCCCTCCACTGTTTTCAGAAGAAGAAGTAGATTGGAAAGCTCCATTTGAAGAGATATATCTTTCTATCCAATAATATCTAAAATATTCCAAGTTTTGAAAAGTAGGGTTTCTCTGAAAAACCCTAGATCAGCCAGCTCAGGAAGCAGGACGGACACCTCAAATCGGTAAGATCTAATCTTTTGCTATTTGCATTTGAGGTTCTCATTTAAAATTGATCTATCACATCAGCTTGATGATAAGCTTGGTGAAGTTGAAAAATTCCAAGCATGAAAGTATTTTATCTCTCTAAATAAAATGAATTGGACACCTACATGAGTAGAGAGGCTCCAGTTCTAGAGGGAGATGAACCTCAAAGCCTTACACAAGAAGAACTTGATGAAGGCCAATAAGATCATTGTTGATTCAATCATGGATCAACTTGTACCACAAGTGTCTTCCCTAAAGACACCGAAGATGTTTGATTTCTTGATCAAGCTATTTGAAGATAAGAACATAATTCAGAAGATTGATTTTGTGAAGATCTAGAATGCATAACATCTTGAAGCAGTAGAAGAAGAAGCAGAGAATGGAGAAGTGCAGATAGCCACCTTGAATGGCCTCCCGTGATCATGGGATTCATTCATGCGAGGAATGTGTGCCAGAAGAAAGTAGTTACTTTTAGTTGACTTTGGGAAGAAGAAGAAGCTCATCTCATAATAAGAGAAGAAGAAAGATGGGAGCAAATTGAAGATCAAGCTATCACCATTCAAAGAAGATCCCTCAAGCGATGAGGAATATGAAGAACTAAATTCTTGACGAACCTCTTATCCATCTTATCAGTTGGATAAGAAATGATGATAAAGCAGAATGATCAAGATGGATTCTACCCATGAAACAAATAAAAGATAAGTATTCAATTGTCATTTCATGATATGGTTTTACATTTGATTATATTCAGTTGATGTGTTATGCATGATAGATTGTTTGCATTAATGACTGTATTCTACTAATATGCATGTGATGGATAAGTAGCTCATGGTGCTATATAACTCTCCATTGCTAATTATCAAACCTCTTTGCTGACATATTGGATTAGTCTAGAAAGTTTCTGTGAGATATGGATGAATGTTGTATTGGCTAAACAGTTGCATGATGCATAATAATTTGTCGTTATGCATATGATTTATGAAATAGTTCTAAACATGCAATTGGTGCATTTGAATTGTAGGAAAGGTCCTGTACAACCTCCTACAAGAAAAGAAGGATGAGACTTGTTCCAAAGAACAAGTGATGACAATTCAATAAACATGAATCTGAAGCTCCCAGAGTCAGAGACACCATGACAGAAGAAATAGCTTCAAATAGAGGTAGATCAACCTCGAAGGATGAAGACTACCATGGGTATGAGAGATAACTCAAGATGAATAAAAGAATGCTATGAAATAAGATATGATCAAAGAATAATAGTTGATCATGGGGAATGATGTATACGATATGATTTCGAGACATAAAGGAAAGTATGTAGTATCCTCCATATGGATATACAAGAACAACTGTACAAAGAAAGGTTCATGATTTGCCTCAGAAAGAATAGACTATGACATGACATACTCTATTGACCAGTATAAATCAAGCACAGAACCACCTGTACAGGATGAAGAAGGAAGATAATACTCCACTTCAGGGGGAGTGACTAGAGAAGATATCTGATTTTGACACGGTACGACATGATGGACAACTTCCTGATGGATCGATACTTTTGGGTTCCAAACTTCAAAGTTGAATGCAGAAGACTAGGATATGTTGATGATCTGACAAGATGAACTCATGGAATATGAATACTAGAATGATGTTTGGGATATAGTACTCAAACCAAAAAGCAAGAATGTTGTATCTTACAAATGAATTTGCAAGATAAAATATGTCACTGATAGAAGTAAGGAAAGACTTGTGGCTAGAGGTTTCTATAATAAAGAGGGAATTAATTCTGAAGAGACACTTACTCCAGGAAGCAAGGTACACTTCCTTCAGAACTATGATGGTAGTTGCTTCCATGATGAAGTAAAGACAATCCTTCCTTAATGGTATGATTGGGGAAGAGTTTTACATCAAAAGGATTTGAAGTTAAAGACATATGGACTCATATATGTAAGTTGAAGAAGGCCCTCTATGGCATGAAGCAAGCTCCCAGAGCTTGGTATGGAAGGATAGACAGTTTCCTGTCAATTATGGGCTTTACCAAGAGTAAAGTTGATCCTAACCTTTATCTCAAGGTTGTAGAAGATGAACCTGTCATCCTATTATTATATGTGGATGACTTATTCTTGACAGGGAAGGAGAAACAGATCATGGAAAGCAAGAAGAAACTAGCAGAAGAGTTTGAGATGAAAGACCTTGGGTTAATGCACTATTTCCTAGGTATGGAAATATGACAAAGTTCAAAAGAAATATTTCTCAACCAAGGAAAGTATGCGGTAGAGATATTGAAGAGATTCAATATGTTGGAATGAAAATCCATGGCCAGACCCATGGACTCCAACCTGAAGCTGTTAGCTGATGACTCATCAGAGTTAGTGGATGCGACTCATTACAGACAGATCATTGGGTCATTAATGTACTGATCAAATTCCAGACCAGATATTTGTTTTTCTGTGAACACCTTAAGTCAATATATTGTTCAACCAAGACATGTTTACCTAGCAACTGCAAGACATGTGATGAGATATCTGAAAGGGACTATAGACTTTTAACTATACTATGATGGTAGCCATGAGTATAGATTGTATGGCTACACAGATGTAGATTGGGATGGAAGTATCTTAGACAGGAAAGGCACATTAGGTATATGCTTTTGTTTGGGGTCTACTATGTGTTCATGGTTTAGCAGGAAATAGTACAGTGTTTCTCGTAGCATGGTTGAATAAAAATACATAGCATTTTGCTCTGCTAAGTTGTGAAGTCATATGGCTTCGGAAGCTGATATCAGGTCTCTTTGACCTAAATATGGATACTACAATGATTCTATGTGATAACCATATTTGTGATGACAGAGAACCCTGTGCTCCGATTGTAACACATAAAAATTCCGTATTTCTATACTGAAGATGTAGATGATGATGGTTTGAATGATGATGTACTGATGAAGCCTCTGTATCGGGTAAAGTTCGAACACTTTTGAGACAAGCTTGGTGTTGTTCAAAAAGACCTTCCTCAAAAGGGGGAGTAGTGATGTTGCAGTGGGATTGTATCATCCCTGGACACTTTCCCTAAAGTGATCCGAAGACCTCGGTCCTCGAGAATGAAGAGGGATTGTATCATCCCGGGACATGTGTCCAAACGTGATCCGGTGACCTCGGTCCTCGAGAATCAAAAGGGATTGTATCATCCTGGGACATCTATCCAAAATAGATGCGGTGACTGTGGTCTTTGTGAATGTGGTGGGATTGCATCATCCCTAAACTTCAGTTCAAAATGTATCCGGAGGTCTTAGGCCCCATGAATGTGGTGGGATTGCATCATCCCTGAACTTCGGTTCAAAATGTATCTAGAGGTCTCGACCCCCATGAATGTGGTAGGATTGCATCATCCCTGAACTTCGGTTCAAAATGTATCCAGAGGTCTCGGCCCCCATGAAAGTGGTGGATTGCATCATCCCTGAACCTCGCTTCAAAATGTATCTAGAGGTCTTGGCCCTCATGAAAGTGGTAGGATTGCATCATCCCTGAACTTCGGTTCAAAATGTATCCAAAGGTCTTGGCCCCCGTGAAAGTGGTGGATTGCATCATCCCTGAACCTCGGTTCAAAATGTATCCAGAGGTCTCGGCCCCCGTGAAAGTGGTAGGATTGTATCATCCTTGAACTTTGGTTCAGAATGGATCTGGTGACTTCGGTACTCAAGAATGTGTGTTGATCCCGTAATTCCTAGAGGAAGGATTGTCTAAGTTCCACATATGTGTTGATCCCATAATTCCTAAAGGAAGGATCATTAGTAACTCTGTAAAGACCTAAATCCTGTAATTCCGAAAGGAAGGATCATTGAATTGGTCCCATAATTCCAATAGGAAGGATTGTTTGAGTTCCACAGATGTGTTGATCCCATAATTCCAATAGGAAGGATTGTATGAGTTCCACATCTGTGTTGATCCCGTAATTTTTAAAGGAAGGATCGTTAGTAACTCCGTAAAGACCTAAATCCCGTAATTCCGATAGGAAGGATTGTCTCAGTTCCACAGATGTGTTGATCCTGTAATTCCAATAGGAAGGATTGTCTGAGTTTCACAAATGTGTTGATCCCATAATTCTGAAAGGAAGGATCGTTAGTAACTCCGTAAAGACCTAAATCCAGTCATTCCGAAAGGAAGGATCGTTAGTAATGTCGTAAAGACCTAAATCTCGTAATTCCGAAAGGAAGGATCATTGGTAACTCCGTAAAGACCTATATCCCATAATTCCAAAAGGAAGGATGATGTTGATGTTTTGATGATGTTGATGTTTTTATGATGATGATGACGTACTGACTAAAAGATCAGAATATGATGATGATGATGATGTTCTCTAATCGAAAGATCAGAATATGATGATGATGATGTTTCTCTGATCGAAAGATTAGAAGTTGCTGATGATGATGATGTTCTTTGACTAAAAGATTAGAATATGATGATGATGATGTTGCTGACGATGATGATGTTCTCTCATCGAAAGATCAGAATATGATGATGATGATGTTTCTCTGATCGAAAGATAAGAAGTTGCTGATGATGACATTCTATGATCGAAAGATCAAAATATGATGATGATGATGTTTTCTGATCGGAAGATTAGAAGTTGCTTATGATTATGATGTTGCTGCTGATGATGATGTTTTCTAATCAAAAGATTAGAATGCGATGATGATGATGATGTTTCTGATCGAAATATTAGAATGTGATGATGATGAGATCCTAATGATGATGATTCCATATTATCAAAATATGATGATGATGACGTACTGATCGAAAGATCAAAATATGATGATGAGTTGATGTTAGAGTATGATGATGTTCGGTTGATGATGTTTCTGATCGAAAGATCAGAGGCTGGTGATAATGATGATTCTGATTGAAAGATCAGAATGTGATGATGATGATATTTTGATACTGATATTTTGATGATGATGATTTTGATGTTTTGATGATGTTTATGATCGAAATATCAGAGTATGATGATGATTTTGTTGCTGATAGAAAGGCCAAAGTGCTGAAGAAAATGTTGCTAATCAAAAGGTCAAAGTGCTGAATAAGATGTTGCTGAATAAGATGTTGCTGATAGAAGCGGTCAAAGTACTGATGATGCTGAAGACTAAAGATTGAAGATGAAGACTACATGATGTTGAAAAGATTCCAATGATTTATAGATGTATCTCCCTGATGATGTTGATGATGTCCTCTATCTCTCTCCTATTATTGTTGTTGTTGATGTTGTTATAGAATACCCTTCTCGCTAAGGGGGAGTGTTGAAATATTGTAACTTCAAAGAATATTCTATATGTATTTCTTTGTGGTCCCCGATGGTCGTACCGGGACAACCACTTGTATTACTTTGTATCCTGATGCTCCTAATCAGAAGAACTAATAAGAGTCATGAGGCAGTCCGCTCTAATTGTAAAGGTGGGTCATTAGCACCCCAGTGTGGTTACTTGAGCCTACATGTGTAACTCAAGCCTACATGATTAACTCGAGCCTACACAATAGATGAGTTAACTTAAGTGAATGGATGAATATAAATAGAGGTGTAGTGCTCCTCATTTATGGCACAGGCTCTCACTTGTGTAGCACATTAGTGGAGAAGAGAAGTAGCTGGAGAAGGAGGACCAGGCTTTGATCTCCTTGTTGGTTTTATCTTTTATCTTTTTGGGGCATCTATATTGAGGAATATTTTGCTGGGTTCTTCCCTTTAGGGTTTTTCCAGGATAAATCTTTGTGTTCCTTTTGTATGGTTGTGCTTGTCTATATTTCAGTGATCTTGTTTATATGCTTTTATTATGAAAAATGAAATGAAATACTGATGTCTTAGCTAAGCATATGAAAATTTAACAATTGTGATGGAGTATGTAGACATAATTGAGCAAGAAAGAAACCAAGCTTGGGGAATCTCTCATTGAGGAGCACCATACAACATCCCAACCATTGTTTTTCTTGCAATTGAGGAGCTACCAAAGTAAATATTATTCCCAATATCCCCCCTAACTTGAGTATCTAGACACAATTGAGTAAGAAAAAAACCAAGCTTGGGGAGTCTCCCATTGAGGGGCACCATATAGCATATATACCATTGGTTTTCTTACAATTAATCAGCTAGTGAAGATAACATTCCTCCCAATATTCCCGCTAATTTTAGTATCTAGACAAAATTTGAGCAAGACAAAAACCAAGATTGGGGACTCTCCCATTGAAGAGCACCATTGACCATCTCCACCATTGTTTTTCTTACAATTGAGGATCATAAAAAAAAACTTTATTGGTCATTATGTTGGAGTATCTAGACACAATTGTTCAAGAAAGAAACCAAGCTTTCATAATCTCCTATTGAGGAGAACCATATATCATTGATCATTGTGGTGATGGTAAATTCACGCAATTAAGCAAAAAAATTGGCAAGGAAGGTGATACCCAATGGAATCCTTGAAGAAATTAGAGAAAAGAAAAGAAATGACATGACCAATTAAATACGCTCTATGGACACTCAACCAATTCCAGTTTTATAGGATGACATAGTTCTTCCTACCAATCGACAAGAAGAAACACAAAATAATTTGCTTGAGGGTCCTTTGGTTTGCATAGCTATTGAAGAGCGAGCACCGCATGGAACTAATCAAGGAATAAAATGTAGGTGTACATCAAGGCCACATGAAACCTTTGCAAATTTACTTGGATGTGGGTATAGAAGTGATGAAGTTAGAGATTCGTTTAATGCCAACTGTATGTTCATACAACCCAAGAGGATTTCCAATTGCCACCATTTGATCAATAGCAAGAGATCGAAGGACATGAAGCTCATGTTCAAATTCCAAGGTGATGGAGTGATATGGTACAAGGTGTAGTTCCAACCTCCCTACCTCCATTAGCAATTTCACATCAAAGAAATCCAAAATGTAGATAGATCGTTGAAAATCTCATTGGTTTGCTTGAAGGTACGTTGTCTAAATGTAGTATTGCATAGCAATCTCAACAGATACTTGTCATAGTATTTTGATTCTAAATGTGATGTAGATAAATGTATATTATTTATATCGTAATTAAAATATAGGTCTATGACTGTTGTTAGGAGAAACTTAAGGATAAAGATGATAAACAGTTTTGAACCAAGTTGTCATATTGTCAGAAGTTTTGTAGATGCATTTAGTAATATTGGAAAAAAATATCGTTCAAAGGATCACAATGCAGTTAATCATGTGTTGTCACAATAAATCGTGAACAAAATCACCTTGGCCCTTTGAATTCTTAATCCTACATTCAAACTTGTAGGCTTGGATATTAATTCACTCTATAGGTATTGTTCTAGAAGAGAACATGTCATGTCCCCTCCGATCATACCAACGATGGAGAGGATCCGACCATCAGACTTGTTGTCAAATGGGAAATATGTCCCCATGAACATAAGGTAAACATGCATTGAATTAAAAACATAACAGATGCATACATCATTAACGTACAACGGAAGAAAATACATTCCTTTCAATAATTCAACTTGTTCATGATAATTCATAAGTAACTACAATTGCAGAGACAAAATACACAAGAATACTTATCTTGCAATGAATCTGGCCCACAACTAGCTATGTCATTGCAACGCTCCACCCAATCATAGGCCAGTGTGCTCATCAATCTCTCTACACCACTTCCACCCATGAGTTGGGCATGATTCCAAAAGGACCTAGGGAACAACCATAGGCTCACACACAGCGTAAATCATACATCCACAGTTAAGCCAACACATAGTGGGGTTCCACAGACTTACATAGGCACATAGCCAAATTTTATACCAGTCACAGGCAAGCCAACATATGGTTTTAATAGGATATCAACCAAGCCATCCTTTAAGTTGGGTTTGTCAGGACACCCTCACAAGATATATCTGGCCCAGCAACCACATGGTCTACACACCCAACACAAGGAAGTGTCCCATTCTCTTCTCAACAGTCCCTCGAGCTACCCCTTCCCTTTTAGTGCTCTTTAGTGTGTGCAGAGTAGGTGCACCAACCACTCTTATATTATTCTAAGGTTCCACACTAGGTTTATCAAGCACATTCTACATTTATTCCAATCCTAGTCTTGCCTACAGTTCAGACTGAAATAACGATGGAATACCCAGTAGCTACAAGATTCTAGGATTGTAGGAAAACATCATGGGATCCAAAATTCGAAGTCCAACTGAGGTAAAATAGCCCCCTAACAACCATTTGATTTCTGCTAGATGTTTTGGCCCTAATGTGGCCATAATAGACTCAACACGCTGAAGAAACCGTGGGTCTCTTCTCCCATTCACTGGGAAACATTAACAGATGAAATTTCCCATTGTGGGTATGTGGAACGACACTGAAAATACCTAGTAGATATCCCAGCTACTAAAGGTTAAAAAAAACACTTCACAACCATGGTAAACACACATGAAACCACAAAAAACATGACTAGGGAAAACACACCGTAGCTCCAAGGATGTAAAGAAGAGAAGGGTGTGGATACCTAAAGGTTTCACACCCTCACAATGACCAAAATCTGGGGGAAAAGAACCCTGCAAGCTTCGCACTGTGTGAGGAAAAACCCCTTCCATGAGTAAAAGACTGCCCACCTCCCTGCCTTTGGAATACGACCGGATTCCATCCCATGAGGAAAGAAATGGGTGAATCCTTCCTGGGATGTGTGAGGGAGACCCACATGCATGAGGGATGGGTAGTGAATCCCCAACATGGGCTCTTATTTTCCCAAGAATACAAGAAAACGTTTTTGGATGACTAGGCATAAAAGACAAAAAAAGGTAGATGAACCATTTTATGGGTTTTACCCTTAGACATGGCTTTTCCCATAGGCTCGAGGGTTTAATTATTCCCCCCCTCCAAATTCCTTAAGAAACCATGACCCCATCTCTTTAATGTTGTGGTGCGTAGCTAGTCATGGTAATTTATTAATTAGTAGTTTACATGATGTATCAACATATCGTGCCTGGCTAGCACATAAACCATCGGCATCGATTTTAATCACCGAAACATAAAAAACTAAATCCATGGTGGGGCCTTTATCTCAAGCTCAACACCACGATTTAATACAATATTTACACCACATGCAATTTAATACCATGGGGTCAAAACCAGGGTGTTACAGAACACATCGACTCTAGTAAGACACATGTTTGGGCCTTCATTGGCAGGTTGTGACGCTCTGATATGAAGCTCATTGATGCGGTAAATGGATGAGTGTAGGATTTTTGGCATGATGATAGTAGACCTTCATCCAACCAAAAATATGTACTAAAATAGAGAAGGCGTTCGAGTGATCGTGAGCTCCACATAAAACATTTTCATGACATGGCACTAACAAAATTATATGAGATATTTAGACATGAACATAATGCCCTTAACTTGGGCCAAATATCATTCAATAAATACAAATCATGGCATGTTAAAATAAACACAACTTGTAACGCATGTTGTTGTTAAAATCACATTGATTACAGTTATTATTATGACACATATATACATATATTGTGTGTATCACATAACATTCCTGTGCAGTAATGCTCAACTACATTGCCACTGACATCATCTAGATACTTTATTCATAGCATTTTGTGTAGAAATGTAGAATATTGCACATTTTATCAAAGGCCTTGCGTAGATGGGACATGCCCAAGGTATGGTGGAATGGAATTTTTGGACAAGTGCATACATGTGACCGATGAGAATGAACATGGAAGATATGAAGTGAACTTGCAATAACTCAAATATGTCACCTATGATATCGGTGGAGAGAATGAAAGAAAAAATATACAATTGGTCACCTCTTAGGTTACTAACGAGTTCCTGAATAGTATTTTTTTCTTCATGTATTGCTACTTCATATATGTAACAGCCTATTGATTTGTACATATTTATTGTCGATCTACCAAGTACTCGTATGCAACTTCATGAAGGAATTCTTTGAAAAGACACAACAGTATGTAAAGCATGTACATGTGGCTCGTTGGAAAGATGAGCAGTTTAGAAAATGTAGGGATACATTTACTATTGGAACTATATTATCAGTGGTCGATTTTGCGAAAAAACACACTCTTCAACTCCAGAATGAGGTTCATATTTAATATTATCACTCAAAACTAGTCATCATAATGGTCCATATCACCTATAGACATGGGGCATATAGTACTTTTTCATAAGTGATGACAAGTGTCATCACTTGGATTTTATACAACACAACTTTCAATTGTCAAACAATCCCCTGAAGGATAAAATTATACTGATGGAACAACATTGGATTTGGTTCGATGGTTGTGCAGGGAAATTCAAAACTAGTTGTTTCTTCCAATGGTTGTATATTCTCGACAAGAGGCACAAGGTGACACATATTTGGAACTATTTTGAGATCGGACATGAAAAAGGGGAACATGATGGAGAAGGTGTATGCATCAAGACTGTATTACATAGGCAAGAACCAAATTCAAAACTATTTCACTCATTCAATATGAAAAGACCATTTTTTCATGGTGTTCTTCATTAATGGGGCAGGGAGCTAGAAGGTAAGAATACCAATCATATCAAAAAGAACATGTACATAGATATTTTTGGGAGGTGGTCGATGTAGATTGATCACAACTATATGAGTGGAAGAATGTCCAAGGAACTCATGCATTCCATTCAATTAGAATGCCAAACAATGCTATAGTTGAAATGTGGATAACTTTGAAATCTTTGACAACTAGTTGTGTTTAGTTAGCTAACTCCTAGGTATACACTTTATTTTATGTAGGGAACATATACGTTGTGGTTTCCCCTAGAGGAAATGAATGGCACACTCACTACTGGGTGGCACATTGCATGTATGGGAAGCATGACCTCATTGTCTCATTAAACAACTCCAAGGGAAATGATTTTCCAATTGGGTCGATGGTTATCAAAGGAGAATATTTGACACAAGTTTCCCACACGCAAAATAAAAAAGGTTATGTATTTGAATATTATAGACTAGTTCGAATTGTATAACTTTATACAAACTTAGTTATTGGTGTACACCTCCATCTATAAACAATGCAAAGAAATAACTGATCAAAGTTGTGATAATGTTTTCCTTACTCCGAGAAGGACAGGATAAACAATACCATTTCCATTAGAGGTGATCCCGATGGTCTAGTCGAATGACCACAGGTAGGTAGTCAAGTATGTTATAGTCAGGTATTTTGGTTTCATGGTCTCATTGATTATTTACAACTTGATAGATTGATAAATTGCATAAGCTTCATCACGGATTTGTTGTATTATATTCATACTTACATGAATCATTCCATATACCCCTAGACCATTATCTGGCACTCCATCTAGGATATGTCTATTGCATCTACCTTGAATCTCGAAGTTGATCCTATAAGGACATTAGTCAACACCCCAAATTTTCATGGAAATTCCAAATGTAAGTGTTAAAATAATGTACTAAAATATTCCCATGCTTAATAACCCTAGCTAATTCTAGAGTATAAATCCTATCTTACAAACCCTATAGCCAATCCTGGTAATCCTATTTTGCAATGTAAACCCTAGTTTGAATTCTAAACAATATAAACCCTATTTTGTAGCATAGAGACTAGTTTTTGTCAAATCCATGAGCCACTAAAGGGAACGTACTATAGCCCCTTCTGTTAGTGAACCATACTAATTTTAGCTTATGATGTAGAGTAATATTTAACATTGTAAAATGAAGCAGAAGAGAAGTATCGACATGGCATACCACATCAAGAGCATCCATTACTTACATACTACATCGATAGCATCCATTGCATGACATACTACATTTAGATCCAATCATAGTAACCCTAGCTTGTACCGTAAACCCTAGTTTGAATTCTAAACTCTAGAAATCCTAGCTTCTCTTCAAAATCCTAGAAAAAATAGTTTGTGTCCATTAAATATCATATATAGATCACTAGTACCATTTATTCGATGTCACCATAGAAACCCTAGTTTTTAGCTTAGGGGTAGGAATTATATGCCCCAGGTAAGGATTGAGCAGGTTTCCTTGATAGCCTGTAGGAGGTGGGATTATACATTCCATATGTTATACCAAAATCCTATCACCATCATGTGATAAGACATTTGACATACCTACTTGCCCTGAATCCCAGCTTTTGGAGTGGAAAATGAATGGTTTTTCATCAATCTTACATGAAAATTCCCAGCACCGTGCATACCCCTTTATCTAGGAGCGATACGCTTGTTCGCACCACCCATAATCTATTGCCCATAAGTGGTTATTACCAAAACCGCTCTGTCACTGAAGGAAAAACACGGTACCCTGGGTAAAAAGGGAAAAAGAGAATCTTCTCAAGGATTCTAGATGATAAGCCTTGAGATATCCCTTATCCCTACTGTAGTGGATCAGTTGAGCTCGAGATCCCCTATCCTATGATCTTGGAGGCCACCTCACCCACAAATCTCTCAACCTACCATATCCATCTAGCCTTATAAATACAAGCTTTTGGCCATGGTTGAGGGGGAGAACATTGAAGGTATTGTTATGCTGTTGGATTGATCCTTGGCCCAAGATCATTTGGAGAGAGCATAGAGAGATAGAGTCAGAGCTTTTGGGGACGAGAATTTGGTTTTAGGGAGATGCATGTCAACACTAAGGCTTGGTTGTAAACTTCTTCATATTTCATTAATGCAAGTTGATTTTTGTCTGACATATGTTGTTGTTGTTGTGATTTCGCATATATGTTGCTAGATTTTTAGTCACTAGCATAGATTGGTAGATCATATTCTGGTTGCTTTGATCTATTTCCTATTGAGCTTTATTGTAGGTACACAGGTGGGCTATCAAATCCTTGTATTCCAGATATCTACAGCATCTAGGGAGAGTCTTCAACCTCTGTCCTCTATTTGTTCTGGATCTGAACCATTCAGACCAGTGGAACACCTTGCTGTCCATAGGAGGTGAAAGATTCCATCTAACACCATAGAATGATGACCATGGATCATATCAAAGAAACTTCAACTCTGTTGGATTCAGGACATTAGGATAGAGCTAGGGGTGCCCTCTATTCTCATTCCATGGACAGTGGATCCTATTTTAGGTTAATTTTGGAAACTAGGGTTTTGTTAAGTAAGTGAATGTGAAATTTTTGAACATAGGGGTTAATTTTGAAAATTCCTTGACCATGAATGTGTGGCTAGAGTTCCCACATGAATCCTCCCTAAGAATGCTTAAGTTATGCACCAAAATTTTGTTTTGATTCAGTGTTGAAATTATATGTCTGCAGTAGGGATTCAATAGGTGTCCCCGAAAGACTGTAGGAGGTGGGTTTCAACATGTCATAGAATGATGATCATGGCTCAGATTGATGAACCATCTATATCGGTTGATTCATGACATATTGATAGTGCTAGGGGTGGTCTTATACTCTGAGTCGATCGACAAGCTATCTTATTTTAGGTCAATTTTGGAAACTAGGGTTTTGTTGAGTAAGGGAATGTGAAATTTTTTCACATAGGGATCAACTTTGAAAATTCCTCAATTGTGAACATGTAGATAGTGTTACAACATGGAACCTATCTAAACATGACTGCATGACCCATTGAAACACCATTTTGAACCATTGGTGGAATTATATGCCCTGGGTAGGGATTCAATAGGCGTCCCTGAAAGACTGGAAAAGGTGGGATTCAATGTGCCATAGAATGATGATCATGGATCGAATTGATGAAATATGAAATATGTTGGATTCAAGAGATCATAATAATTATAGGGGTTTCCTTCTACTCTAGGTCCATGGATAAGGGATCTTGTTGTAGACCAATTTTGGAAACTAGGTTTTTGCTTATTAAGGGAATGTGAAAATTTTGCACATATGGGTCAACTTTGTGAATTCTTTTGATGTATTTGTAACTTAGATGTATTCACTTGTATATATTATGTTTTATTTCATTGTACCCCAATTTTCCTATCGGGATAATAATTAATATAATAAATTCATGTCAAGTCACAGAGGTTAACCCTCCATTGTAAGTCAAAGCAATAGTCCCCAAAAGTTGAGGGGTACTAGGGTTATTAGAATCTCCTAGTGAGGTCAGCCTTCGTAAGTAAATTTCAAGTGAAAAAATACTATAAATAGAGAGTGAGACTCTCTATTTGAAACACACACTCACTCAGCCATAGCGCATGAGTGAGAGAAGAGGAGCTCGCACAAGTGAGAGAGAGAACATTTGTCGAAGATCATCTTTGTGTTTTTGGGTTTTACTTTTTCCATTGGTGCTCATTCTATATCTGAGGAAGTTGTAGTGTTTTCTCCTTGAAGGTTTCTCTGAGAAAAACTCTTTGTGTCTCTTGTCTCTTGTGATTATTGTTGTGAATGTTATTATCTCATATAAGATGTTATTATCTCTTGTATCACAACCTCTCTGAAAGAAGACACTATGCAGCTACAAGAAGATAGGGATTCCTACCTTTTGTGTCTCTCTCCACATATCATCGAAAAAAAGAGGCTAAGCTAACTCTCCATTGAAAGGTGCATCTTTCTATCGAAGCAGAATTTGATTCTGGGCATTTTTCAGTTTTTGACCTATCACTGCTGCGGGAAATTAGGGATTTTCATAGAAGAGGAATTTTTGAGTGAGCCCAACATAGGATTTATCTCCTCCTCAAAATATAAATTTAGAGACCAAGATCAAAAATTTTGGTTGGTTAAAACCCCTGGAAATTCCTAATTTGACCCCAAACCAAAAAACCCTAAAAGACTAAAACTAGTCATTTTGGTGCATTCTATATATATCTAGATTGGAGAAGGATCAGGAGCTGAAATGTTTACAAGACGAAGATAAATTCCTGATGTAACAAGTGTAAAAGTTTTAGCCTTAGATTTGCTATCTTCTGGGAGATATGATTCCTCCAAATTAAAGTTCCATCCTGTCCCTAGATTCATCCCTAAAAAGGACGCCTAGGGAAAATTGTTATATCTCAAGCTACAAAGGTACAAATGAAATTTTAAAAGATGTTCCAGATAGGAAACAGATTTTAATTTAAATGGTAAATGTTTCAGACATTGAAGGTGAAAAAGTGACACATGGCAGTCTGTACAAGTGCGCTATGATGAACAGTTCTAAAATAAGTCACCTTGGGAAAACTACCATAAGTCCCAATTGGTGAAACCAACTCTTCTCAAAAATTAGGTGTTAGAAAGAGAATGGATGAGGATATCTTAGTGCATCATTTCAGAAACATAGGAGAATCACTTTTGGATATATTCTAGAAATAATATCAGGAAATTCTACAAAAGAAATTGAAGAAAACTAGGGCATCATATATTTTGCAGGTCTAATCACAGTTTTGGGAAAATGAGTATGTTTCTCAGCTCTCCTTGAGGAGGCACATATTTCTATTCAATAAGATCTGAAATATTCCAAGTTTTGAAAATTAGGGTTTCTCTGACAAGCCCTAGATAAACCAGATCTGAAACCAAGACGAACACCTCAAATCGGTAATATCGAATCTTTTTTTATTTACATTTCAGGTTCTCATTTGAAAACGACCTATCACACCAGATTCATGACAAACTTGGTGAAGCTGACAACTTCCAAGTATGGAAGTATAGGAATTGCATTATCCTTGAATAAATTGACTTGGATCAGTTCTAAGAGCTAGAGGGAGATGTGGCTAAGGCTAGATCCAAGAGAATCATTGCATATTCCATTAAAGATCATCTCTCATGTGTCATCCCTAAAGACACCAAAAGGAAGTGTTCGATACTATGACGAAGAAATCGAAGAAGAATAAGATATTGTTGTAGGGTTTTTCCGGACAATCCGCAGTAGACATTTAAAGTGAAGTAAATTCAAATTAAAGATTTTTTTTTTTTAAATAACTTAACAATAACTTTAAAATAATTCACTAATAATTCAAAAATTTATAAATAATTTTATTAACTTAAAAATGTCTACCTAAAAATGTCTACTGCGGATTGTCCGGAAAAACCCTACAACAACTTTTCTTACTGCAGAAATCTACAAACTGGAATAAGATATTGTTATAACAACCTTGAATGGCCTCCCATGATCATGGGTTTAATTGATTCAAGAAATGTGTGCCAGAAGGAAGTGATTACCTTCAACAGACTATGGGAAGAATGCACACAAGAAGAAGCTCGAATCATAATAAGAGAAAAGAAGATGGGAAAAACTAAATATCTAGCTCTCATGATTCAAAGAATATCCCTCAAGCGATGAGGAATATGAAGGAATCAATTCTTGAAGAACCTATTATCCATATTAGCACTTGGATAAGAAATGATGTTATTGTGAATGAAGAATATGATGAAATTGAAGGCTCAAGAAAGATTCTACCCACGAAACGAATAAAGATAATTATTCAATTGTCATTTCATGATAATATTTTTTATGCATTTGTTTATATTCATTTGATGTGTTATGCATGATAGAATATTTGCATTAATGACAATATACTACTAATATGCATGCGATGGGTAATTAGATCATGGTTATACAACTATCCATTTATACTTATCTAGAATGAAACCTCCTTGCTGACATATTGGATTAGTGCACAATCTCAATGATGTCATGGTAGGGATGTAAGGCATCTAGAAAGCTTCTGCGAGATATGGATGAATGTTGTATTGGATAAAATAGTTGCATGACTATATATTTATGCATAATAATGTTTCATTATGAATATGACTTATGAAATGTTTCTAACCATAAAACTAATGCATTTTACTTATAGGAAAGCTCACATACAATCGCCTACAGGAAAAGAAGGATGAGACTTATGCCGAAGAACAAGTGACGACAGTTCGAGAAATAATCCAAAATGAAGAATGATGACTAGAATGTGATGTCAAATACCTAAAGGGAAGTCCGTATTATCTTACATATGGATCTACAAGATCCAGCATGTAGTAGACGACAACATTGTGGGATACAAGGAAATATTCATAGCATGAGGCTTCTCATAAAAAGAAGGCATAGACTACGAAGACACATTTGCATCCATTGGGAGTTGAGACACATGACAACAAGAATCATGTGCAAATTAAAGAAGGCATTGTACGAGCTTAGAAGGAACCCATAGGATAACACATACATGCGAAGCTTGAAGATCACCTAGACTTATGAAGATCTTGACCTTTCCTATAAGGTTGAAAATGAAATCCTATAGAGGATGATAAGCTCATATATGGGTGCAAGAAGAACTTTTGAAAAGGTTTAAGATAGAGGATCTTGGTTTCCAATGACCCTAGATGGATACATAGAATATTAGTAGTAGAGGAAGCTACTTGTCACTCTAGTACAGAATGATTCAATGCATATAATACAAAAGGAAGAGGAAGAATGATGCTTCGCTTCATAGGCAGTGACTGCAAAATATCCTGAGGTTTGACATGATACAATAGGATGGAAAAGTTACTGATGGCTTTAGGAGTTACTGAGAGTAAAGAATATTCCAACCTTTACTTCAAGGTTGAAGGCGAAAGACCAATAATTCTCCTGTTATATGTCGATCACTTGTTCCTAACAGAAAAGAGGAACTCATTAAAGTTGCAAGAAGGAGAATTTCTGTCGAGTTCTAGATGAAGGACTTGGATATGATGCACTACTTTCTAGGCATGGAGCTGTGGTAGAATGTGGATTGAATTTCCCTGGGACAAGGGAAGTATGCAATTGAGATCCTGAAGAGGTTCGTGTTGATGGAATGCAAGGCCATGACCACATCTATGGCATCGAACATGAAGCTATTTAGCGATGCTTTGTCAGAGTTGGTTGATGCACTGATGTATCATAAGATGATTGGATTCTTGATGTACTTAATGAGTATGAGGCAAGATATTTGCGTTTCTATGAACAGATTGAGCCAATTGATGACGGGTCCAAGACATGTTCACCTGATTATTGTAAAGCATGAATTGAGGTACCTAAAGAGTACAGTTTATTATGGGCTCAAGTATGAGGTGAATCAAAAGATTAACCTTGAAGGTTATGTGGATTCATATTGGGCAGGAAGTGCCATTGATAGGAAGAACAGTTCGAGGTGCTACTTTAGTATGGGATCAAGTGTGATCTATTGCTTTAGTAGGAAGCAGTCCTACATGGCACTGATTACAAGTGAGAGAGGAGCAGTGAAGCTCCAATTTGTGATTTATATCAATATTTCTTGAAAGAGGGAATTCTATCATAGCCATTGAGACATGTTGTCTAAGCATAAAATCCTGGTGAAGCTCATAGGTTGATGAGACGTAAACATTCATGTAAGTTCTCCCCAGATGTAATCAGTCCTGGAAAATCTCGTAGGTTATCCTTGTACGTAATTAGCCCCGATATGATTATATGCTAGAAATGGATGGAGTGAATTTTGAGTACTTCAAGGAGAAGCTTGGTGTTCTCCAGATTGAGGTTCCTTCCAAGGGGAAGTGATGATTCTATGTGCCTTTCTGACATGGTGGTAGGATTGGGTCCTCCCATGGTCAAATGTAAGTGTCGTGCCTTTCTGACATGGTGGTAGGATTGGTTCCTCCCATGGTAATATGTAAGTACCGTGCCTTTCTAACATGGTGGTAGGTAGGATTGGTTCCTCCCATTGTTAGATATAAGTTCTATGATTTTATGACATGGTGGTAGGATTGGTTCCTACCATGATCAGATGTCAGTGCTGAGCCTTACCCTGGATGGTAGTAGGTGTGTCCTACCATGCCGACATATGTAAGTGCAAAGCCTTTCCCTAGATGGTAGTAGGTGTGTCCTACCATGTTGGCATATGTAAATGTGGATCCTTTCCTTGGATGGTAGTAGGTGTGTCCTACCATGATAGTGGATGTAAGTGTAGATCCTTTCCCTATATGGTAGTAGGTGTTTCCTACAATTCCAGTGGATGTAAGTGTTGGGGCCTTTCCCTGGATGGTATTAGGTGTTTCCTACCATGCCACTAGATGTAAGTGTTGGGGAATTTCCCTGGATGGTAGTAGGTGTTTCCTACCATGCCACTAGATGTAAGTGTTGGGGCCTTTCCCTAGATGGTATTAGGTGTGTCCTACCATGGCAGTGGATGTAAGTGTTGGGGCCTTTCCCTGGATAGTAGTAGGTGTGTCCTACCATGATAGTGGATGTAAGTGTTGGAGACTTTCTCAAATGGTAGTAGGTGTGTTCTACCGTGCCAATCATATAAGTGCTGAAGAAGAAGACCTACATGGAGACTAGGCCTACAAACCACATGAAAAAGGGTTGGCTCTGTAGAACTTCCTATGATGAGTAGAATTGAGAGATAGCAACATTTTATCGAGATAGCAGGAGAAGTGATGATGATGATCCAGCTTTGATGATGATCCATC
Source organism: Pseudotsuga menziesii (assembly GCA_001517045.1). NCBI lineage: Eukaryota > Viridiplantae > Streptophyta > Pinopsida > Pinales > Pinaceae > Pseudotsuga > Pseudotsuga menziesii. The sequence goes on from LPNX010928650.1 coordinate 511,183, forward strand.
TTTGATGATGATCCTGTGATGAATACTTGTACTGATGAACTATGTCAAGATAATACCTTCCTAGTTAAGAGGGAGTGTTGATGAATTTGTAACTTCGGAACGTATTCCCTTCTATATATTATGTTGTATTTCATTGTACCCCTATGTTCCTATTGGGAGAATCATTAATATAATAAAGTCATGACTCATGTAAATTCATAGAGGTTAACCCTCGATTGTAAGTCGGGACAATAGTCCCCATAAGTTGAGGGGTACTAGGGTTATTAGAGTCTCCTAGTGAGGTCATCCCTGGTAAGTAATTGTTAAGCAGAAAACTATTATAAATAGAGTGTGGGACTCTCTATTTGAAACACACACTCACTCAATTGTAGCACATGAGTGAGAGAAGAGGAGCTCGCACAAGTGAGAGAGAGAGAACAATTGTTCGAGATCATCTTTGTGTTTTTGTGTTCTAATTTTTCCATTAGTGCTCATTCTATATCTGAGGACGTTGCGGGATTTTATCCTTTATGGTTTCCCCAAGGAAAACACTTTGTATCTCTTGTCTCTTGTGATTATTGCTGTGCATTTTATTCTCTCAAATAAGATCCTAGAGTTAGCCAAAACCAAGCAGAATAAACTTGAGTTTAGGGCTCAGTCAATATTAAAATTTAACTTTCACTTTTCATGCCGACCTCTTTTTCTTTTTCACTTGTTGGGTGAAACTTGTCTATCTCCCAACTAGACAATTTTATAAATTTTAGTTAGTCTTTCCACTTGACTAAATTTACTTAGACTTACTTGTCGGTTCTACCGACTGATTTTTACCTCCACCACTTGTCACTTATAAGTCGGCTGAATTCTTCGACTTCTCATGTCAGCTCACCTCTTCGATCACTCAAGTAGGCTAAGATATTTGACTTCTCAAGTCAGTTGACCTCAGTCGGCTGATTCAACTGACCTCTCAAGTTGGCTCACACAACCGACCTTGTCGGTTCACTTTGGTCGAAATCTACAGGGTATTTCTCTTAGTCTAAGAGACTTAAGAAATTACAAATGCTTTTCACTTGTGATTAAGATGAAGTAAAATAGACACATGTACAAATACAAATAACTTATAAAAACATATGCCCAAATATGTAGGAAGACTTGAGTCTACCAATGTGCCGTAAAACCCTGGAACTTTCACACGGTGAGATTTGTATGGGTTCTTTGATCTTTCACTTAACAGTAATTGTAAAAGACATTTACCCAAGTAAATCTAGAAATATGTGCAGCTAAATAATCATGCATTCAACCATAAACTATTTCATATATTTAACTATGCCGAAATAAAAAAGTATTACAAACTTGTCAGTCCAGACTTGTCGTTCTAAACTATCGGTCTAAACTTGTTGGTCCAGACTTATCGGTCTAGACATGATCCTTTTACAGAGCTTCAGCTCTTCAACTGAATCAAAAACATAGAAGCTTGAGCTTCGACTTCTATTTTCTCACCTGAAGTTCTCTCTACTGTCTAATGTCTATAATCTCTCTTGGCTCTCTATGTGTAAACTGATTTACAATTTCCTTCTTCTATTTATAGGAAACTTGAGGATTTCTTCTACATGGGTCGACTGACTCACCATTTAAAGACTATAATTACTATATACCTAACAACTTAGCTTCAGAAATAAATTCGACTGGTTTACATTGCCGAATTATGGACTCTTCCCTCTTGTCAGACTGACAGACAAGATCTTGACTTGTACAGACTCTGATAGAGTCGGTTGAGAGTCAGGTACAGAACTGTGAGTAATTACATTTTCCAACACTCCCCCTTAATTATAAGTAGATGGGGATTTTTAAAACAAAATTAGAAAATGTTTCAGAGCTTAGACATGCTCTATTTATGATAGAGTTCACTGTACAGAACTTCTCATTCCAAGATAACTACACAGATACTGAAAAGTATCCTTTGCCAATGTCTTCTTAAAAATGTCGGCAAGTTGGTCTTCAGACCTACAAAATTCCAATCAAATTTCCTTGTCGTTCACCAACTCTTTTACCAAATGAAACTTTGTGCCGATGTGCTTGGTTCTCTTGTGAAACACATGATTCTTTGATAATGCCATGGCTCAATTGTTTTCGTAGAAGATGGTTGTCGGTTCTTGATGGTTCTATGACAATTATTTTAATACTCTTCTCATCCAAACAGCTTGACATGCAGTACTTTTCACTGCCACATACTCTGCTTCAGTTGAAGACAAAGTTACAATGGGTTGTTTCTTTGAAGCCCATGAAACAACACCTGTACCAAAATGAAATGTGTACCTAGATGTGCGTTTATTGTCATCTATGCTACCTCCATTATCATTGTCAGTGTAACCAATGAGATTAAAATAATTTGAGGTTGAATACATAATACCAAGGTCTTTTGTGCCACTTACATACCTCAAAATTATTTTACCTGCTTGCCAATGTGAGTCTTTTGGTGACTCCATGAACCTTGAGATCAGACTTACTCCATACATGATGTTTGGTCTTGTTGCTGTCAAATACATAAGGCTGCCAACAAGCCTTTTGAACAATGTAGGATCTACAGTGGATCCTTCATCATCTTTGCTCAATTTTAAACCTGTTATTACTGGTGTTGGGGATGTCTTGCAATTAGACATGTTAAATCTTTTTAAAACTTCACTTGCATACTTAGACTGTGATATAAAGATACCACTTTCAGATTGCTGAACTTCAATGCCCATGTTATACCAAAATCCTGTCACCATCATGTGATAAGACCTTTGACATACCTACTTTCCCTCAATCCCAGTTTCTGGAGTGAAGACTAAATGGTTTTTTATCAGTTTGTCATACAAATTCCCAGCACCGCGCATGCCACTTAGTCTAGGAGCGGTACCCCTGCTTGCACTGCTTTTCATCGGTTGTCCACAAGCGGTACCACTGCACATTACCGTTGGTCCATAGGCGGTTATTACTAGAACCGCTATGTCATAGAAGGAGAAGTGCGCTACCCTAGGTAAACAGGGGAAAAGAGAAGCTTCTCGAGGATTCTAGATGATAAGCCTCAATATATCCCTTATCCCTACTGCTGTGGGTTGGTTGAGCTTGAGATCCCTCATCCTAGGATCTTAGAGGACACCTCACCCACTAATTTCTCAACCATCTCTATCCATTAAATCCCTATAAATATGAGCTCATAGCCATGGTTGAGGAGAGAACATTGAAGGTATTGTTATGTCGTTGGACTGATTCTTGGCCCAAGATCATTTGGAGAGAGCATAGAGAACTAGAGTCGGAGCTTTTGGGGATGAAGAGCTGGTTTCATGGAGATGCATGTAAACACTAAGGCTTCGTTGTAAACTTCTTCATATTTCTAATGAAATTTGATCTTTTGTCCCATATATATTGTTGATGTTTGATTTCAGATATATATTGCTAGATTCCTTAGTCACTATCATAGATTAGTAGATCATATTGTGGTTTCTTTGATTTGTTTCGTGTTGAACTCTTTTGCAGGTACATAGGTGAACTATCAAATCCTAGTATTCCAGATATCTACAGTGTTTAGGGAGAGTTATTGAGCTCTATGATCTATTTGTTCTGGATCTGAACCATTCAGACCAGCTGAACACCTTGATGTCCGTAGGAGGTGAAATATTTTGATTAACAAATCTAGTGACTCTACTGGGGAATAGAGAACCCAAGCAGCCAAGGCTAGATTCAAGGTGTGGTGGAAAGCACCATCAGCGAAGCTGTAGAAATCCATCTGCATGACCAAAATACGGTATAAACAGATGGGTTGTACCTAAAAAGGTACTATGCCTAGGTCTTCTTGGATGGTATCTTGTATATATGTATATTGATTGAATTTTAGTGTGCTTTCAGTATTTTCAAGATGGTTTTGAGTTTTGGTGTCCGTATCTGTTTATACCATGTTTTGGTCATGCAGCTGGATTTCTACGACCTCGCTGATGGTGCTTGCCGCCACACCTTGAATCTAGCCTCGGTTGCTTGGGTTCTCTAATCCCTAGCTAAAGATTTGGTCATTTCAAGAGTGGTTTGCTTAGGTCCCACTACTAATAACATCGCCGAGTATGAAGCAGTCATCAGTCTTTTGACTGAAGCTGCCTCCCAGGATGTCCATGATATAGTAGTTTTGATGGACTCTTAGCTCATGATTTGTCATTTAAACCATGTCTACACCATTAGGAACCTGGTGCTCCTCCACCTCTTCCAGAGAGTACATTTGTTAGAAAGATCATTTCGAACCATTACATATAAGCATATATCTAGGGGAAATAATGTAGTTGTTGATTCATTGGCTAATTACATCCTAGATTGGCATATTGCCCATTTTAAATCAAACATGGTACATTGTAAATAAACATTTAAAGACACATAGAACTCATAGAAAATGCATTTTTTCCATTTGAAATGTATAAACACCATGTAAAAGTATGTATATATATATATATATATATATATATATATATATATATATAGGAAAACGTTTTACAAAAAATAGGTCCCGAGACCTCATCTGAAGCACGTAGGCTTTCAGGAAAAATCATCATACAAAAATCCTGAAGTTATCATCTTTCAGTATACATGTCTCATCCACTAGTGGTGATCATGATAGCACATCACTGCTCAAGCCACCCTGCATAGTATCCTGTTGAATAATCCTGGTACTCCCACCATAGATCTCTAATATCTAATCAGGAGGTCATCTATGTCAGCATCTAGGATGTCCAGAGTCAACCTTTCTAGGTTCTCCTCCAGCTCCCCAGTGATATCATCACCTTGTGGCACGAAGCGAGCTCTGGCTTGCTTGTCTAATGTATATGCTCCTCCAGGCCTCACTACTCCAACATCTACATGAAGACGAACATGTCTCATCACTTATCATAAAAAATATAAAACATACAAAACAAAAAAAACATTTTCCATCTTTAGGGTTTCTTATTTCTTACCGATGTCACCCCACTTCCCTCCATGTGGGAGTGGTAGGTCATGATCACCTATAAAATATATGCCTACATAGGCATAGTCCTCGACCATGAGCATCTAATCCCATAGCCATCTGAAGAACACATCCCCGAACTTCAGTTTGCCCCTACCTGCTCCTTTGTGAGCCATGACCTGGACCCACCTCAGCATTCAGGGGTCCCGTGCTCTCAGAATCTGAAAAGTCACCTGGGGCCTGATTTGAGGGACCCGCTCAAAGAAGAAACAAGCTAAGATGGAACCAAAGACAAACTGCTTTAGTTCTCCCTACCAAAATTTAGTTAGTTGATCCTTGAAGATTGGAAGCAATTCTTCCACCCAATTGAACACCGTAGGTGCCATAGACTCTAGGGCATACAACATATGTGCCATGGAATCCTGATGTATACCTTGGCTCCCTGCAATCCTCTGCATGGTGAACAAAACAATCTGTAGAGCCCTGTCCTTCATTTCCTTGATGGGGCTCTTCTTCCTTGATGTGCCTGTACCTGGTGCACAGTGTCGATCTATGAGCTCTCTGGTGATAATGTCCCCGCCATGGGAACCTGTCAGTGAAATAGGGGCACCCCATATCAATAGGCCTAAAACCCCACCAAATCCCAAAATAAAATCTATGAAATGAAAGATAAGGGTCTTAGCTATTACCTGAAACTCACGAGACTGAAAACAGATGGTGGGAACTCCCGATATCAGCTATGGAAGATCTGACTAAAAAATGCTCCAAGTGCTCTCTGCTAGAGGTAAATAGTGAAATGTTTGATTTTTTAATATTTACTTGCCTTATATAGACATTTTTGGGTTTGAATTAGTATAGTTTTGATATTACATCATGTTCTGGTCAAAATCTATTTGTCATAATCCCTTAATGTTGATTTTGGATGCATTTAACACTTGTTTATGAGTCGTTTACAGGTTGACTTTGGTAAAAGATTTGGAAAGTTTGTTTATGGATTTTTTGTACTTTCACAAAACGGAAAAGGTCATTGAGTGTTTATTATGACACTTTGTCACTCTCATTAAAATCTAGTATCAAAGTTCCGAGTCTAGTTCAAGTTTCTTTCCAGGATCGTAAAATACGACATTGTGTAAAGAAACGTCATGGAGTCTTCTTTTCACATCCTCTTTCAGACTCCTTAAAAATGAAAAGATAGTCGATTCCATTTCTTAATCTTTCCAGGATCGTAAAAAGTGACATTGTGTAAAGAAACTTCATGGAGTTCTCTTTAAAACCTTTTCAGGCTCCCTAAATACGAAAAGATTGTCGAGTGATCTTGTCTTCTTCACATTCGTTAAAGTATCTGAAGAGTCGTCTGTCCGATGGTAGGTTATATTTTTCTCGGTTCAGACAGGACTATTTACAAGAAAGGAATGCTCCAGCCAATCATGAATGGAAGAGTTCTTTAAGGTATGATTTTATACTTTTTCAGGCCTTAGATACTAAATCATGCGAAAAAGGACCCCCATGGATTCTTCTTCCGTATTCGTTCAGACTCTCCAAACATGAACGATACCGAGTTTTCTTTCAGTGGACTCGTTAAATTAAACATTGAGAGGCCCATTTTGGGAATGAACCCCTCCTCTCTCAGGTTTGGAAAACATATGAGAATGGACTTGTCTCCTGACAAGCTATATCGAGTGTTTGTTACCCTTTTTGAACTTGTAAAACTGAAAAGAGGCACTCATCGAGCATCATGTGGGGAATGGGAAAGGGAATCATTTTTCAAATAATGGCAGTTGTTTGTTGTTACCTTTGAAAATGGAACTTGTCTGCATAATCATGTCAGTCAATTGGGTATTTAGCTGATCTCCATGAAGATCCACTTTCATGAGTCATGCCAATCCTTTGAGTCTTTCAAAAGAATGCATTGTCCACTACCACATTGTGTGTATGTCCTTTCTATTCATGCTTCCAAGTCATTTTGTCATGTTGCCTGATGTTCAAAGGGGATTTGAAGAAGTCTTACCTCTGTAGTATACATAGTTTTTGTGTCAGTATCATTGATTCAGTCATATGGTGACTACATTCACATCATTCTAGAACTATGTTCCAGTTTCATGTCATCGATGTGGGACTCATCATGGCCATCCTTCAATGAGACTATTCCTGTCGACATCAGCTCATCATCCAGGAAATATTCTTAGAAACAATATTTAGTACCTTGAGATCTGTATGCCTTAATGATATATTCTCTCGCTCTCGACATAGGTTCACATCATTGACCTTTGATTGATAGAATTGACTGAGTGTTCTACATCAAGACATCTATTCGCACTCAGTATATTGTACTACAGTACCTTGGGAATCATTGAAATTAATGGTGATCTCCCTCACACTTTTTAACGGTTCACATCATTGGTTTGTAATCAAGTGGTTTCTACCATGTTCGACTTTAGATCATTGTAATCACATGGATAGAATCGCACTTTGTGGAAGACAACACAAAGACCCTGGGTATTTGTTTAAAAGTGCTCATTGATTTTTCCCCAGGCTGCGATGGAGTTTTGTATATCTAGCATGGATCCACATTTGTATGGTTGTGTCTATGCTCAAATTTGCATCTGTATGACATAGATCTACGTTGTATGTCTGGTAGCTATGTCCAAGTTTGAGTCCTCTATAACATGGATCTATGTTGTATTCTAGTAGCCATGCTTGTTTATTCCACTCATGGATCTTCCTTGTATTGGTCTGCAGCTATGAGTTTGGTTACTTGTGTCTATGAGTCAACATACTGATGTAATATAGATGCCTACTTGGCTGCATACTCCAATCAAGCCAACATTTTCATCTCCTGGAAATGACTTGTTCTCAAAGCTCTCGTTTATCGTATCACTCTAAGACTCATGCTTTGGGGGGCATCTTGTTATACCAAAATCCTATCACCATCATGTGATAATACCTTTGACATACCTATTTGCCCTGAATCCCAGCTTCTGAAGTGAATACTAAATGGTTTTTTATTAGTCTCTCATACAAATTTCTAGCATCGCGCATGCCCCTTTGTCTAGGAGAAGTACCCCTACTCGCACCGCCTTTCATCGGTTGTCCATAAGAAGTGCCACTGCCCATTTCCCTTGGTACATAGGTGGTTATTACCAGAACTGCTCTATCATAGAAGGAGAATCATGGTACCCTGGGTAAAAGGGGAAAAAGAGAAGCTTCTCAAGGCTTCTAGATGATAAGCCTTGAGAAATCCCTTATCCCTAATGCTATGGGTTGGTTGAGCTCGAGATCCCTCATCCTAGGATATTAGAATCCACCTCGCCCACTAATTTCTCAACCATCTCTATCCATTAAATCCCTATAAATATGAGCTCATAGCCATGGTTGAGGAGAGAACATTGAAGGTATTGTTATGTTTTTGGACTAATTCTTGGCCCAAGATCGTTTGGAGAGAGAATAGAGAGCTAGAGTCGGAGCTTTTGGGGATGAAGAGTTGGTTTCATGGAGATGCATGTCAACACTAAGGCTTGGTTGTAAACTTCTTCATATTTCTAGTGCAAGTTGATTTTCTATCCCATATATATTGTTGATGTTTGATTTCAGATATATATTGCTAGATTTCTTAGTCACTAGCATAGATTAGTAGATCATATTCTGTTTTCTTTCATCTGTTTCGTGTTGAACTCTTTTGCAGGTACACAGGTGAACTATCAAATCCTTGTATTCCAGATATCTACAGTGTCTAGGGAGAGTTATCAACCTCTATGATCTATTTTTTCTGGATCTGAACCATTCAGACCAGCAAAACACCTTGATGTCCATAGGAGGTGAAATATTTTGATCAACAACCCAGAAAAAACTTCATAAGCCCCAGATCAGTCATTTCAAATTCACTTTCCATGACTGTTTTAAAATCTGCTATGCCATAATCACCAGTAAATATTAAATCATCTACATACAGTTAGACAATTAACATCTTACCTTGCTCATCAAGTTTGGTGTACAAATTCAGTTCACTTTCACTTCTGTGAAATCCATTTTTAGTGAGATAGGAATCAATCCAACTATACCAAGCTCTAGGAGCTTGCTTCAAACCATATAATGCCTTTTTTAGCCTGTAAACTTTGTGTCCTTGACCTGGAAATTCATACCCTTGTGGTTGTTCCACATATACTTCCTCTTCTAGATAGCCATTTAAGAATGCCGGCTTGACATCCATTTGTTTTGTGCAGCAATGGCCAAAACTATTCTGACTGTATCCATGCATGCAACAGGTGCAAATGTTTCATTGAAGTTGATTCCAGGTTGCTGTGTGAACCCTCTTGCTGCCATTATTGCTTTGTACTTTTGCACATTCTCATAAGCATATTGATTTTTCTTATAAATCCATTTGACACTGATTACATCTTTGTCTTTTGGTACATCAACCAATTCCCATGTCTGGTTCTTCTCAATGCATTCTATTTCTTCATCCATGGTTTGTGCCCATACTTCTTCTTCAACAGCTTCTTCAAATGTTAGTGGATCATATTTAGGTGCAAATAATGCAAAGAGAGAGAATGAATTAGGTGTAATAGATTCATATATCTCCCACAGACTTATTTTCTTCACTGGTTCTGTCGATGTCGACCTTGACAAAATGCTTGATGGAGTTTGTTGTCCTCTTGGTGTACATGTCGGTGTAGCTTGAGCTGCTACTTGTGTCGATGGTCCTTGTGCTGAACCATGTCTTGGTGTCATGGGAGTCAATGGTGCTCCAGCTGGTTGACTTACATGTGGTATTTGAACCACTTCCTCTTCCATATCATCATTGTTGACGTTCGAGATAATGTTGACATTTATGTTGATGGTTCCATCCCATGATTCATTCTCAACAAATTGAGCATCCCAACTAATTATCACTTTATTTGTGATGGAATCATATAGCTTGTATGCTTTTGTGTCTTCTGAATAGTCGACAAAAATACATTTCTGTCCCTTCTTGTCTAGCTTCCTTCTCAACTCATATGGAACATGAGCATATGCAACACAACCAAAAATTTTTAAATGGGAAACACTATGATTCATACCTGTCCATGCTTCTTGGGGAAATTTGTTCTTCACACCCTTTGTTGGACACCGGTTCATAATGTAAATGGTAGTTGCGACTGCTTCACCCCAATACTCATTTGGCAAATGCTTGGCTGCCAACATGTTGCATGCCATCTCCATGATGGTTCCATTCTTTGTTTCGGCTATACCATTATGTTGGGGTGTATACCATGCAGCGATTTGTATTTGTATGCCATGGGTCTTACAAAAATTCAGAAATTCCTTTGAAACATATTCACCTCCTCTGTCGGTCCTTAAGATCTTGATGCGGTGACCACTCTAGTTCTCCACGAGTGCCTTGAACTGTTGAAAATAACTAAATGCATTAGATTTATGTTTCATGAAATATACCCATTTTTTTCTTGAGTAGTCATCAATAAAAGCTAGAAAATACTTGCAGCCACCAATGGATGATGTTTGCATTGGACCACAAATATCAGAGTGCACAATTTCAAGTGGTGTGCATGCTCTATAGGACTTTCTGACTGGAAAAGTCTCTCTGTGCTGCTTGCCAAAAATGCATCCTTCACAAACCCTCTTTGGTCTATCGATCAATGGTAATCCTTTCACCATATTCTTTATGTGTAGTATCTTTTTCCCACCAAAATTTAGATGTCCAAATCTGAAATGCCACAACCAAGATTCATCCTGAACTTCTGTCTGAAACATAGCTTGCAAATTAGTGCTGCCATTTTCTCTCTTGTCGAGGAGCTCCACTGTTTCTTCACTTTCTGCCTTGAATGCAGCTCCTGTCTTTGTCTTCCATTTTATGTCGGGAACTATTCTCGATGGAAATAAGCAGTTGCTTGTCATTGGCACTTTTTCTATTAGCCGGTCACTTGGACGCTTATCTTTGATCACACAGTGTTCATCTTCCATGTAGACTCTGTAGCTTTTTTGTAGCAATTGTCCAATGCTTAACAAATTATGTTTCAGACCTTCAACATGATAGATATCAGGGATATACTTACTCTCCCCTTTTTTGGTTAGAATATCAACAGTGCCTTTTCCTAAGACAGTAACTTGGACATTGTTTCCAAGTGTAACATCAATTTTAACTAAAATTTCTAGACTGGAAAACAAATTTAAGTTACCAGTCATGTGGTTGTTGCAGCCTGAATCTAAGTACCATATGTCATGTGGACTTTCTTGAACATTATTTCATTCAAGTGGAGATGTTGATGCCATTAACATTGCACTTGTCGAAGTGCTGGTGCTGGTCAACTGATTTGGGATTTTCCTTCCTTGGTCATATTGTTTCTTCCTACATTCATATGCATAATGAACAAACTTATTACAGTAATGACATTGAATTTTTTATTTATCAAACCTCTGGCCACTTAGCTGACTTGGGTTCTGATTATCTCCTCTACCACTGACATTTGCAGGACTTTTTCCTCGTCCTCCTCTTGAAGAACTTCTTCCTCTTCCTCTGAAGTTGTTTCTCCCCCTGCATCTACCACGGCTTATGGACGACTATGCTACAAATGCACCTTCCAATGATGTCTATGTTCTGCTGAGCCTGTGTTCATGATTGATGAGTGAATCTTGTAACTCATCAATGGTAAATGTCGTCATGTCTATGTGTTCCTCTAAGGTCACAACCAAGTTTTCAAATCTTGGGGGAAGACTTCTGAGAATTTTTTCAACAACCATTTGGTCTGCTATGGGTTCTCCATGAGATTTCAGTTGGTTTATCAACCCAACAACTCTGGTGTATAATGTGTCTACATTCTTTGAATATTTCATGGATAGAGATTCAAAATCTCTTCTCAGAATCTGCAGCTTGGATGTCTTTACCTTATCCAAATCTTGTTAGGAAGTCTCCAATGTATCCCATGCCTTCTTAGCATTAGTTTTTGCTACTATTCTTGGAAATATGCTCTCATGCATAGCTTGATGTATGTAGAACATAGCTTTTCCATCTTTCTTCCTCTGTTCTCTCAAGACATATTTCTTAGCCTATGTGAGATTGCTATATGCTGTCATGCCTGCTGGTTCTGCATAACCATGCTGGAATATCTCCCAGACATCTTGACCTCTGAATAAATCCTTCATAGTTAAAGACAAATATTCATAATTCTTTCCTATTAAAATTGAAGTTTGCAATGAACCAGAAGTAGAAGCCATTTGAATTTATTTTTTAATTAAATTTCCTTAGAAAATTAATTTCCACCTTTTAAGACAATATTTCTTTCCTAAATATTGGGCTGATATAAACCTTGCTCTGATACCAGTTAGCCAAAACCAAGATGACTAAACTTGAGTTTAGGGCTCAGTCGATATTAAAAATTAACTTTCACTTTTCACGCCAACCTATTTTTCTTTTACACTTGTTGGGTGAAACTTGTCTATCTCCCAACTAGACAAGTTCATAAATTTTAGTCGGTCTTTCCACTCGACTAAATTTACTTCAACTTACTTGTCGATTCTACCGACTGATTTTTACCTCGACCATTTGTCACTTCGAATTCGGCTCACTTATTTGACTTCTCAAGTCGGATCACCTCTTCGACCAATCAAGTCAGATAAGCTCTTCAACTTCTCAAGTTGGTTGACCTCAGTCGGCTGAGTCAACCGACCTCTCAAGTCAGCTCACACCACTGACCTTGTCGGTTCACTTTGGTTGAAATCTACAGGGTATTTTTCTTAGTCTAAGAGACTTAAGAAATTACAAATGCTTTTCACCTATGAGTATGATGAAGTAAAATAAACACATTTACAAATCCAAATAACTTATAAAAACATATGCCCAAATATGTAGGAAGATTTGAGTCGACCAATGTGCCATAAAACCATGGAACTTTCATGCGGTGAGATTTTTATGGGTTCTTTGATCTTTCACTTACTAGTAATTGTAAAACATATTTACCCAAGTAAATATGGAAATATGTGCAGCTAAATAATCATGCATTGAACCATAAACTATTTCATATATTTATCTATGTAGAAATAACAAAATATTACAAAATCGTCGGTCCATACTTGTCACTCTAAACTGTCGGTCTAAACTTGTCGGTCCAGACTTGTCAGTCTAGACTTGATCCTTTTACAGAGCTTCGGCTCTTTTACTGGATCACATATGTAGAATATTGAGATTTGACTTCTCTTTTCTCACCCAGAGTTCTCTCTACTGTTTAATGTATGTAATCTCTCTTGACTCTCTATGTGTAAACTAATTTACAATTTGCTTCTTCTATTTATAGGAAACATGAAGATTGCTTCTACATGGGTCGACTGACTCACCATTTAAAGACTGTAATAACTATCTACCTAACAAATTAGCTTCATAAATAAATTCGACTTGTTTACATTGCCGAATCGTGGACTCTTCCCTCTTGTCAGACTAATAGACAAGATCTTGACTTGTATAGACTCTGACAGAGTCGACTGAGAGTTAGGTACAGATCTGTGAGTAATTACATTTTCCAACACCTAGATCATATTGATTAAATTATAAAAATCTTACAAATTCCTCTACCATGAACATGTGGCTAGAGTTCTTAGTTGGAACCTCCCTAAACTTCCTTACATGACCCACCGAAACCCCTTTTTGATGCACATTTGGAAATCTATGCCTCGAGTAGAGATTCAATAGGTGTAGCTGAAAGACTATAGGAGGTGGGCTTCAATGTGCCATAGAATGATGACCTTGGATCAAATCGATGAAATGTCAACTTTGTTGGATTCAGTACATGAGGATATTTCTAAGGGCATCCCTCTACTCTAGTTCCATGGACAAGGGATCCTATTTTAGGTCAATTTTGGATAGTATGGTTTTGCTCATTAAGGGAATGTGAAATTTTCGAACATAGGGGTCAAATTTGAAAATTCCTCAACCATGAATGTGTGGCTAGCATTCCCAAAAGGAAAATACTTAAACACAATTGCATGACCCACTAAAACCCCATTTTTATGCATGGTTGGAATTCTATGCCTTAGGTAAGGACTCAACAGGTGTCCTTGAAACCCTGCAGGAGGTGGGATTCAACGTGGAATAAAAATATGACCATGGCTTGGATTGGAAAATTTTCGAATCCATTGAATTCAAGACATTGGGATAATGCTAGGGGTGGCCCTCTTATCTCTATCCATGGAAAAGGGATGCTATTTTAGGTCAATTTTGGAAACTAGGGTTTTTCTTAGTAAGGGAATGTGAACATTTTTCACATAGGGGTCAAATTTACAAATTCCTCAACTGTGAATGTGTTCCTAGACTTACCACATGTAAAATCCATAAACATGCTTGCATTATGCATCAGAACCCTATTTTGATGCATGGTTGGAATTCTATGCCTACGGTAGGGATTCAACAGGTGTATGAGAAAGCCTGCAGGAGGTTGGATTCAACATGCCGTAGAATGATGATCATCGTTCGAATCAATGAACCATCAAATTCGTTAGATTCAAGACATTGGGATAGTGCTAGTATTTTCCCCTCTACCCTAGTTCCATGGACATGGAATTATGGTTTAGGGCAATTTTGGAAACTAGGGTTTTTCTTAGTAAGGGAATGTGAATTTTTTTCACATAGGGGTCAAGTTTGCAGATTGCTCAGCTATGAATGTGTGGCTAGAGATCCCACATGGAACCTCCCTAAACACGCTTGCATGTCCCAGCAAAACCCCATTTTGATGTATAGTTGGAATTCTATGCCCCGGGTAAGGATTCAACCAGTGTCCTTGAAAGCTTGTAGGAGGTGGGATTCAACATGCCATAGAATGATGACCATGGCTCAGATCGATGAACCATCAACTTTGTTGGATTCATGGCATCGTAAAGTTCTAGGGGTTTCCCACTACTCTAGGTCCATGGACAAGGGATCTTGTTTTAGGTCAATTTTGGAAACTACGGTTTTTCTTAGTAAGGGAATGTGAAATGTTTTCACATAGGGGTCAAATTTGAAAATTCTTCAATTGTGAACATGTGGCGTTTCCACATGGAACATACCTAAACACATCTACATTACCCACTAGAACCTCATTTTGATGCATGCTTGGAATTTTATGCCCCTGGTATGGGTTCAAATGGTGCCCCTAAAATCCTGAAGGAGGTGGGCTTAAACATATATGATGATGGTTTGTGTTGATCGATATCAAAGTGAAGAAAAATATCCAAAATAGGGCATGGTGCAGAATTGGAAATAAGTATTAATTGATATATGTTTGAAGGTGAGCATATATCTTCCTCTCTTGAAAAATTACTTGTTGCAAAGTATTATTCCATGTGTAGATGTTGAGAATTATATTACCTTTTGTGGGGGGTTGAACTTGAATTATTTCCCATCATTTTCAAGCTAGAAATATTCTTTGTTTGTGTTTTCATTAAGGTGAAAGGATTTGTCAATCTCTATTTGGCAGGGAATCGATCATAGGATCTCATATCAATCGTGAGACTAGAAATTGGAAAGAAGGTTGTTTCCATATTAATTTACCCTAGTCATCCAGTACTGGGTTAAATTAGGTTTTTCTTGGTATAGAATCGAGAGCTCCTCTAAGAAGAGGGAGAAACTATCCAGGATATTTGAGCATTTGAACAAATAAATGTAGGAGGAAATGGATTAAGGAATGCAGAATATGGAGACCTACATAAGAAGCAGGAAATCAATTATATGGACCCGATTTAACTATGGAAAGAAGGAAGTACGGGGTAACAAAATCCCATGTGAACGGACTTAATAGTAAACTTGAAATGAAACCAATAGGATGGATAAGAAATATGGTATTCTTGAAGAATATGAAATCCCCTCCAAATGGAAGGTCTTTATGGTACTAAATACAAAACATAGGTGGCGACCTCTAGAAACACCAATCCCACATTGTGATTGACAACAATCCAACTCCAAAGGGAATCCCTAAACATGATGCAATAATAATAGGCTTTATATAAGGCCAAGCAATAGGGATGCAATCTATGGAGACATACAGAATTTGGTTTTTTGAGCATTGAACATGGACCATAAGGAAGAGAAAAATGTGTCTAAAAACTCAAGTTTCACATAAACCTAGCATTTTCCACTTTAAACAAAGGAGGAGTGTGATATTGAAGGTGGTTTTAAATGATATCATAACCATTTAGGAAACAAACACCATTAATTTGACCACAAATACTAGAAACCCGATGAGAAGAAAACCAAATGATGAAAAAAAACCTAAGGAGTGAATACCCTATAAACCTAAAAAACAATGAAACTTTTGTGAACAAAGTGCTTTCGAAGGAATCACATCGATGGTTATGAATGAAACAAGTCAACATCTAAGAAATAAAGGACCAATCGGTGTTATCATATGATTTGTCAAATCCAATTTTCATGATCAAGGATTGTTGCATACGATTCCTTTCCCACTCCATGGAATCCCATGTAGAATCCAAAATGCGAGGAATAAATATCCCTTGAGAGACTATTGTATGCTTGTTATCACTGATTTTCCCACACATGGTTGATCACACTTTTAAGGCCTTCCCTTTCCCTATGCAGACTCTTTGGACCCCATGGACTATTTTTGTGCCTTTTATGTTTCCAATATCATCCCTAAAAACACTTGTTATTTGTTGTACATGACTTTTACTCCCTTTCTCACGTATATATGTAGATATTACCTATAAACCCATGTACATCAGGATGTGTGCAAAAGGCCAAATATTTTTGGAGTTTTCCTTAATGTGGATCCAATTCACTTGCCTCTTGGCCTTCCATATGCCTCGAGATCACTCGGATTTGACATTCCATTACCCCATTGAAGCACTATATAAGGAACCCTTTGGATACATTGAAGAGGAGGAATGGAAGTGCAAGAAAACTATAGTCCATTGTTTCCCTAGCTTGCTTATACTTGAGCCTACATCCCTTTGTCCCTTGGAGCATTTTGTGTTCTTCCCAAGCTTTCCTTTGCTTGTGAGCTTTCTATCAAGAGATGGAGGATTGAGGTGGTGGAGGCTCAGGTGGAGGACTCAATTTCTCCGGTTCGCAGACGTGCCGACAGAGGTTGTCACTTATGTAATCTCAGATTTATTTAATAGAAATATCTTTTCCTATCTAATGATGTGCATTTATATGAATATTTAATCCATGGATGCGTTTAATTGCTTACGTATAATTTATTATATATGCTAGAGTAGGCCTAACACTATATCATATAGCATGCTTGCCTTGTTTACTTTTGTTGAGAGTAAATTCCTAACAAAAGCAGGATTGGAAAAAGATCAACGGGGATCTACTACAACCGTACGAAATAAGGTATGTTTCAAGATCGTTTAGTGTTAGATGTTTTATGTCTTTTGCATATGGGGAAGGGATTGATTTATATAGTTTCTCTGTCTGTTGTGGTACACCCAAATCCATAGGAAGTTTTCTCCGTAATAGAATTGGAGACCATACTAGGGAGGTTCCTCTTTGTTTTTATTTAGGGGTTTTCGACATGCAATGTGCTTTTCTTGCTCTGATTTTTTTTGTTTCTGTGTCAGTTCTAGGGGCATGATTATCCAGTAGTATCCTGGAGAATTAAGTTTTGTCTCAGTTTGTCCATTTACCTTATTTTTCTATCTTTTTCTTCCTATACACGGGTTTTTATTTCACAGTCGCGTATACATGTGGGTTTTCCTGGAAAAATTACGTATGTACGTAGGTTTACTGAGAAAAGTCATGTATGCCGTCATTTTTTGCTTTTTTTGGGAAGGTTAAGTGTTGTTGGGTGATTTTGGGTGATTGTTGACTCTTCTTTGATGCTTCTAGAGTCTGTATCTCCCCTCTGTTTCTAACAAGAGACTATTTTTTTTTTTTTTGAAAAATGTTCTTGTCATTTCATTTTTATTTTTTTGTTTTGGGATTAGTGCATTAGGTCTATTTTACCTTGCTACTTTTCTTGGCTACTGTCTATGAGTGCTTGCAAATTCCGAGGGTTGTAGAGTCATACTTTTGTTTTTTATCTCATTTAATTCAAAAATACAAAAACATTTTGCTTTTTTGCATTGTTATGCATTGTTTGAATTTTTCATTTAGCATGGTACTTGCATTAGGTTTGCTTGGTGAATATTAGTCAGATTTTCATATAGGAAATGATTGCATATACATTTGAAGGAAAAAATTTGCACTTCACATAGTATCATACCCTGTTTTTCATTTGACACAATGCATTTGCAGTGATTGTTAGGTTTTCATTTTACTTCTTGTTGCGTCATAAGATCATTAGCCTCACGACCATTTACCCTTTAAGTAATAAATCCAAATAAAATCAATGCATAATAAAATGAATTACACTCTTTTAGTTTTTAGGGCACAATAAAAAGATTACGTTTTAGGGTCTTGGAATAGTTCATTGTGAGTCAATTCTTCAAGACCACTAAACAAAACAATTAGATGTATGTCCAGGTGAGAGTTTGGAATTCTTTTATATAATTAGTGTTCTTAGGATCCTCCTATTACAAGGGATTTAAGAAATATGCAGTGTGAGCGGTTATTATTGGGATTTCCCCTGGTTGCAACTGAGTAGCGCCGAATATATTTCCAGGATTGTATTCGTATCTGAGGGCTCTTTCAAGAAATTCGAGATTTGCTACCCTACCCATATGGTCAATCCCACCTATGACTGTCCCCCTAAGCATTGATTATATTGAGGTGAACTTAGTTTCCTTACCTAGGTTATCGAGTGGGTATTTGCAAAGGTTATTCTAGAGGTGTATTGGCCAGGTAGGGGTCATACAACACAGTTTCTATATGTGTTGAAGCTGAGGGCCACTATAATTGGTTACGAAACTCTACTTGTTGTGTATGGGAGTCTCAATATTATCCTAGGAAATACATACCTGCTTCATTCAGGAGCTCACATATCCTACCCTTGCTTTCTTGCGATTTGGGTTTACATTTTATAGGTGTATTCTCTGTGCATGCTAGTTTTCCTAGGGTTTGCCTAATTAGATAGAGTCTTTTTATTTTTTGAGTCATTGTGGATTTAGGCATAGCACCTCGCCGTTCTCATTATTTAGCAATACTTCCACCTTCCACATCTCCTCCTCCTTTGGTAGAGAGAACTAGAGAGTCCGGGAGGACTACTTCTCACTTTTCTTCACACACCATGGGAGATCATGAGGATTATATTTGAAATATGTCTTCTCCACCTCATGAGGTTGGGGAGGAAGATCCTATTAGCACATATGATGCTTCACTTGAAAAAACTTAACGATCTAGTTATGATCCCTCATTCACAGGTCACCGGTATTGGTTTTCGGGCGACGAGACTCGCCCTGAACCCGTAAGCACTAGTCATGTTAGATATGAGATGTCTGATATCCTTGCACCCGATTCAGCACATTGTGTTGAGTCATAATTTGGTCCTAACACTATGCATGGGGGCACTCCCATCCCTTTCCATGCGGAGATATTTGGGGGCACTAGTCACATTGCACCCTCCATCGCTGTGGTGAAGGAAACTTGACATGTTCATCCTAGACCTAGTGTTAGTAATCCTATGCAGATACTAGAATTGAGCTGAGTGAACATTAGGAACACCACTTACATTCCTTCACATGTTACTTCATCTTCAAACCATGTTCCTTCGAATGCGTTTTTAACGACTCATCCTCCCCCTAGTTAACATGGGCCTTCACAATGGAATGTTGCTACTAGACATGTTTATTCTATGACTGCTCGCACAGTAGTATCTTAGAGTCAAGTACCTGTTGTTGTCTCAGCAGGTCATGTACCTATTTTTGGATCATCTCATGTTCCATCTTATGGAGCTTCCCATACCCTTAACTATGGACATTCTCATGGTACATCCCATGGAACACCTTATGGAGCTTCTCATGGACATTCGTATGGACCACACTATGGAAAAAACTATCAACCATATGGGTACGGGTATCAACAACCTGCTTACTCTTCCAATTATGGATTTGTAGTGCCTCATAATCAAGGCACACCACATCATAATGCTTCCATGCAACACTACATGGGTCAAATCGGAGGAGGTTATTATGGCCAAGGCCATGGTATTTATAACAATCAAAAGTACTAAGGAGTGTGGAATCGACCGCCTCAACCTAGGATCCCTTTCCTTGCAACTTTGAAATTTCCCAACTTGTCAAGATTAATGAACGATCCTATGTCTCATAACCCGGCATGGTCGGATATCCCTAACAAGCTTCCTTTAGACATTCCCAAGTTCAAAGGAAAAGCTAGTGAAGATCCTGGTGAGCATGTCACCACTTTCCACCTTTGTTTCTCTTCCAATTCCTTACATGATGAGTCCATTCGTTTGAGGCTATTTCAATGCACCCTAATGGGCCCTATAGTGAAACGGTATATAGATTTACCGGGGTGGAGATTATGCTACATTTGATGATCTTGCGCTGACTTTTCTTAATCATTTCTAGCTACCCATATGTTACGACGTCGGTACCGAACTCTTGTCGACCTTTTGGAAAAATAAAGACAGACACATTTCGAATCATATTCAAGAGTGGTGTAGAAGGAAATGGTTAATCAAAGCTTTCATACCACTAGATTTTCTTCTTGAGTGGTTCCTCAAATATTTATTACCTTACATAGTGAAGGATGTTTCAACATCCAAAATTCAAAACGACGAGCATGCTATTCTTAGAAGTTATTGAATATATGGAAATTTACATCAAAGGATTGGGATGAAATACCTCACAAGGAAGAGATTGATCCCCAAGGTGGATTTTGTTGTCCTATACTGACCCAAAACGTGTTCTCCCTTGCTCATTTTGCTCCTCCTAAACTCATTCCAGAGTGTGGTTGTGGAGAAAATGACAAGCTTAGCTTGTTGTAAGAATAAAAAAAGTTTAACATAATGCATGGGAAAATTTTCTAATGATAACATGAGCGTGTTTTTGTGCATTATAAGTTGTGTGCATTGTTTTTAACTATCCTAATTGACAAGCATGTTGGAATCCTTGAGACTAGGCTTGGCAAGGTGGAGATTACTTGGGATGATTTCTATTTTATAGATATTGAATGATTAACTTCACTTTACCATTGCACCTAAAAGGTACCTCAACTTTATCCACTCACCCTAAAAGTATGGTAGTTTTAAAATATATAAATTTGAAATGATTTCTACAAGTATGGTAGTCTCAAAAAATTTAAATACAATAAGAATTGATGAAAACACAACCAATGAACAAATGGAACATTCTTTTCCACAAGGCATGGAGGAAGAGGAAGAACCATATGACAACATCACAATAAAAAATACTAAAATTAGAATTGAAATCAACAAAATTCAGATATAATTCAAAAATTATCATGGAAATGCATCCACTTCAAGAGTATAGATGAAGAATTAGAGAAGGATCTCATGTAAGGTGAAGAGGAAGAGATGAATTTAGAGAAATACTAGGTGTACAATGTTATTGTTATAAAAGAAATCATTTCAAAAAATATTTTCGAGATAAAATCAATGATTTGTGAAATGAAGTTCATTACTACTATAAATGAGAAGTTGTTTATATCTAGTTTAATTGAAGGAAATACTGAAAATAAGGATTGGTATATTTATTGAGGATATTCAACACATATGACATCTTATGATGAATTTATGACTATAATAGATGACAATTATCCTAGAAAAATTATATTTGGTGATGTCGATAATAACAAGTTAAATGGAAAGTTATAGTGGCTATGCGTAATTTGAAAATAACCTACTTTATATAGGTTAGATGTTGGAGGACATTTAAAAGTTATTGCTTGATAACAAATTATATTTAATTATGGAAAAGATCAATAAAAATGAAATTGTGGAAAGAGGAGAAATGTTGTAGATGAGATCTCCAAACTCACTTTTGCATCAATTGAATCCAATAGCTTCAAAGCTATACAAAATGTGAATATAAAGATTTTGCATTTGGGAATGGGAAATTTGAATTTTAAGAATGGGATGTTGATGAATAATAGTAACATAATAAATGATGTTCCCAATCTTGAAATTGATCATGAGACCCATGAAGGATGCATACTAGGGAAGCAACAAAAATATATCTTCTCAAGTAGAGTTTGGAAGGTTATAGGGTGTGTGCAAGCTACTGAGGGTCTCTTTTGACACGTTAGATGCAATAGAAAACTGGAAAAAATAGGAATCCATCAACTTACATGGATATTTTGAGACACTTACACAATGAATCTTGCGAAAAGTTAAAAAAAATGAAATGTAGGAAATTGAATCGCGTTTCCAAATATATAATTTTTTCTATTGAAAACGTTCTTAACTATCTAAATTTAGATTTTTTTAACATAAAATTTTTATTTTTTGGACAAATGATAAGGTATATGTTTTACTAGGTGAATCCTTTGAGTGACTAAATGATAGAATAAACTTACGAAAATTGGTAGACAGCTAGAGAACAGATAGTACTAGTGCATAACTATTTTTCCAATAATAAAAATAATATTTTTTAATTTTCATGCTCCATTCGTGAGAAATTAGCATGTAAGAGACAAGAACTATGTTTCCCTATCATCCATATCCATTCAATTTGGAAACTGTGCCCTCCTTGGCCAAGAGTTGTCGATTTTCCCTAGGACATCTTTTTCTAAACTTCCCACTTTTGTGACTGAGCCTCCAAATGGAAATTTATCCCTCCATTGTCAATTGTTTTCTCTTTTCCTTATGACAACTTTTTTTGTCTTTCCTATTTTTGTATCTTACAACTTTTCTTTTGCTTTGGGAACTTTCCCTTTTCCGTCTGATTTCTTTTTTTCATACAATTTCTAATTCTCCTCCTTCAAAAGTTGGATTTCCCATTGCGCCCTCCTGACATGGAAATCTTAATTACACATATTATTTGCACATTAATTAATTAATTAATGAATCAAAACTCAATATAAGCCTCATAAATAATAGTTGGACAAAATTCCCCAGGTGCGGTAATTATTGCATCTTTTGACCCCCCTAGGTGTTGGACAAGGTCAACACTTTTGATGTCCAGAATGTGGGGACATGATAGTCGTCCCCTCCCAAATCTGCTTTTCCTTAAGAAGACGCACTCTAGATTGCTACAAACTTGTCCACCATGTAGGAGAATTGGAGAATGAACTCATGCGCAAAAAAGGTTCACTTGCTCCATCAAGCTAGCATGTAAAGTTTCTCCAAAAACAAGCAATGTCAGGGTCCCATTGCTTGCATTGCACCCCCTTCAGTGAGAATTCATTCCAACACAATTTATCAGACAAAAATATGCCTAGATCCCATTTCCTCAACTGTAAGTATCCAAACATTAGTATCCGCCATACAAATTTGTCATCATAGGAAATGAGATTCATGATGTGGAAATCATACCACTACACTAAAAATTGGAAATATGTGAGATTTCCCCACCCAACATAAAGTTATTTATGTGCTTGATGCACATCAGCATTGAATCCGACAATGATGTTACTGCAATTACATAGGTGTGATTCCCATGTCCTAAGAAAATTATGGTCATCCTCCAACAACCATAGGTTCCCATGTTGCTCAAAAAGATGTAGGATGTGTCTGCTAAAAAATTCCATGGTGTAAGAAAAAGCTACACCCTCCAAGGTGCATAAAATCATCAAGTATCTACCCATTCCATCCATAGATGAGAAAATACTCCAACTATCATATCCATATGGGGATTTTACTGCTTTCTCATGTGCAAAATCCCAATGGCTCAACTCTCTCCAATTGGTCATGCAATAACCACCATGAATGGAGGAATAAAAGAAAGTACATGGATGCATTTGTAGTAAATTATAAGGTGGTGGAACTCTCAACAAATACCCATGGATGAGTGTGGGAGCTTCCTTCTCCTTACTTGTCACCAAAAGGAATAATCCCCTCACCAGTTGTCATTCGCATGTGTTGTAGTTGTAGTAAGAGGTGTGGAGGATAGAAATTAATGAACCAATTTGAAAATTGGGTAATACTCATATACCAATCAAGTAGGTGAATACTTGAATCCTTTTACTGATTCATAGTTTGTACCATCTTATGTGTCCTTCAATTATATCCACTTTTCACCAAGAGGCATCCCCAGATCTCTCTAAAAAAGTGCAACTGTTTGGTCTCTATTTTTTTTTCTTTCAAGTCCCCCAGGAACATAAAAATAACCATGCAAATTTTGTGCATATGTACTAGAGGTATATTATGGCTTCAAAATATATCTTTGTGGCTTCCCACATCTCAGGATAATCTCAGTCACAACAAATAATTTATTGCAGAAATTAAACACTTTACCTCCCACAGTCTTTATTCCAATGATGTTTCTATCCACCCAATCAATGGATGAATAAGGAATTTTATTTTCTGATCCATATGGAATGTGATGATCCATCTCCTTGGGATTAGAGTCTAGAATCCATAATGGTTTTCCATAATGTCTCTCTTTCCAAGCATGTGTGTCAAACAACCCTTGACTAATGCAAGTAATTCTAGTACATATTTGATCCTCTATTTCTATATCTACCCCACCCATGAGTAGATGATCATATTTGATTTTTTATTCAATTGTAATGTCCCCAAACATATTTCTCATAGATAAGAACTCCTCTATTCCATTCTTCATGTCAATTGTTGCTTGGCCAAAATGCTCTTCATCATGGATCTACACAAACACATGAAAATATGCAGTTTTCTCATGTTCTTGTTCCACATGATATTTCCACATTATACCCAAAACATTTCCTTCCATGCAATATGAAAGGTGTGACTCCATAAAATCCTTTTGAAGTTGATAGTTCTGCAAATTTGACTTTTGAAGGGATATTTGTGTGATCTTCAATGAGTTAATGGTGATCTTCAACTCATGAGTGAGCCTGGATGATTCTTCTTCCTCCTTCTTGAGTGCACTATGGTACATCTCAGCCACCATGATGAGATGATCTCTATCAGAT
The DNA here is from genome assembly GCA_001517045.1 of Pseudotsuga menziesii. NCBI lineage: Eukaryota > Viridiplantae > Streptophyta > Pinopsida > Pinales > Pinaceae > Pseudotsuga > Pseudotsuga menziesii. The sequence continues at coordinate 536,079 of LPNX010928650.1, forward strand.
AGTAAGTTCACATATCTCTCCTTCATATTTTCCATGCCTTCTTTTAGTGCTATGGACTCCTCTAGAAAGGCTTCTCCTTCCATCTCACCTCCAGAAGCTTTACAACAACATCTTTCCACCAAGGCATTCATGTCATCAAGGTTGTCCATGGATGCCATAAAATTATCAATGTTCTCCTTAAGTGGTCCACTTAGATGATGTGGCTCACAAATAATATCCTCCACCATGACTTTTTCTTTTCAAAACTAGCATATAATACCATTTTTCTTGTGGCATGGATCCACACCACAAAATTCATTCTCATCATACAAGTCATCCTTTAAACTTTCCACAAAATCACTTCCATGGTGTGAAGTGGAGGGTATATATAAATATTGGAATGCCATATGATCTGCAAAAAAATAGAAAGAATCACATGCCTTGGAATTTCAGCTTAATCATGCTGCAAGAGAGTCCAAAATTATGAAGGGTGTTCCTCCCTCTTTGATCATATTTTTATCCTTCAAGCTTCCTAGTTCACACCTAGTTAATGGCAGATTATATTCCACTTCACTGGGAAGTTTAGATAATGAATTCATGTCTGATAATTGTGCTTCTTTTGACAACATCGCATTGTTTTGCAACGATTTTGTTATCACCAACAAAGAAACTAGGAGTGAATCTATTTCCCTCATAATTGGCCTTCCTTCTGTAGTATTCAGATTCAAGTGAATACTTTTTATCCTCCCACAGATCAAATGGTTGCAAGTGAACATGGCTACTGAAAAAATCATAAAATTTATCCTCCATGTTCTTCATCTTACCATCTTCCCAAAGTGATGCTAGGGTATCCTGCTCCTCCACAAAAAAAATTGGTTCACAACCAAGCGGCATGGCCTTGTCTTCTTATTCCTTATATGTCTCAAATGGTGAATTTAGTTCTTATTTGTAATTTCCTTTTGAATATGATCCAAAATATATCTTTCGGCCACCATATGAACCCACATCCTTAGTAGTGGTCCAACGATCACTCACAAAGAAACTGGAAGTGCATTCATCTTCATTCTTTTCTTGGAGTAATGGGGAACAAGAAAGATATTCTGGAGCATATTCTTTCAAGAAACTTGAGGTTCCTGCTTATTGAATGGTACTCTTATCATTAATTGCAGAGAATATTCTTGAATAAAAACCGAATAATCTCATAATTCTTGAACATGCTAATGGATTTGATGACTTTTTACTTTTGGTTCGTTCTTAGTCCTCATTGCTCTGAGAGGTTGAACAACTTGGTTCCTCTAGGAATTCTTTTTTTTCTTTATAGAATAATCATATACATTCTTGGGCTCAAATCTGATTTTTCAATAAAAATACTCTTTGAAAGGAATGGATTTATAAATATCTTCCCTCAAGGAAAGATACTCTTCATAGTGGTGGGGAAATTTTTCAATTGCATCTATCGCCTTTGCTAAATCCTTTTTAGGATTAGCTATTGATGGTTCAACACTACTTTCTTCATGCTCCATATGGTAACAAAAGTAACCATCATTGTCCCTTGACATTTGCAATCTATCATTAACATAGATCACCTCTTCTTCTTCAACAATCAAAGTCATCATCTTCAACTACTGGTACAACCCTCATGGTTACCACTTGAATTGGTGATATGCAAAATTAGTCAAAAAAGATCCTTCTTTCCATAGTAGTGGAGGAAATTTCTATGATACCATAGTCATATCTCGGATCTGATGTACATACTACAATACTAACTTGCTGCTAATTAGCTTAAATATTTTAAATAAACATGTAAACAACCAGTCAACTTGGGAAGCTAATCAAATAAGGGAAAATGGCTTATAATTTTGGTCAAAGGGAAGTGGGAAGAGGGAATAAATCAACGATAGAATATGATTGATAAAGTTCTTCTCTAAAACATTTAGATTAGGGACCATTTAGGTTTCAGAGTCAGCTATGATGAAACTTACTTCCACGATTTTGGGTCACCTTACCTTGAAACTAGGAAGAAATTTTCTAAAATCCAACAACCAGAGGCTTGAGGAAATTGAATATGGATCTAGTATAAATTTATATGATAGTATAAATAATTTTATGCAGGTAAATAACATATTTTGGAATTTTAGGGAATTGGATGGGAAAACTAGTCGCTTGGACTGCACCCTAGACTCGAATTCTGGGAATTCCAAACACCAATAGAAGGTGTTAGGATTTACAATAATCCCTTGTCCAAACTAGTCTATTATATTATATTTTCCTAACATATAAGTCATTTAGTTATTATTTGGGTCCACTAGTACCATTGAATCCACTTGGTCTAATGGGTACACATGAACCAGTCACTAGAGTGCGGGGAACATTGATAGAGGATAAATACAACTGATTACATATTTATGCATCAGGTTATGTGCTTCCTAGACCAATCCATAGAATTTAGGAGCCACTAGGATTTTTGGCAGCAAGCTCCTTCAGTTGTCATCAGTTGGTGACTATTCAAGCTTAGTTATTCTTCAGTTACATTCAGTTAGATGTCCTCCATTTTAGTTAGCACCAATTTTGCATGGTTGCATGTGGATAGGTGCTTATTCTCACCTACTTCTCACTTACCACATAAGTTAGACTAGTTTAACTCATTATAACTGATTCAGAGACTGAATTAGACAACTGGAGCCTATCTACTTAGATCCGATAAGGACTTAAACACTTATAGTTAGTCACATATACAAAATGAGTTGGTGGATTCGAATCCTATCCACATGATTTAGATTCTGTTATTTGTAACACTGTTTCATACTACTGGGATTAATGAAAGTTTATATTGTAACTATACTAAGAAAAATGTGTCTGTTTCCTATGAGACTTTTTTTTTTCCAATGGGTATTATTCATTCCTTTTACACTGCATAATAACTAAAATATAATGGCACTCATTTCTTGAATACCAATGGAACATTAATTCTATTATGGTATCAGATCCTCCTCATGCAAGATTCAAGTATGTCTACTCTCCATTATATACCAAAAGTAGTTGGGTTTCCACAAAAGTACCACAAAGAGTGCCTTGATAAATATGGATTCATTCAGAGTGGTGGTGCAGGCATGACGAACCCTTAAAAAGTGTACATGTCGAGAGGGAAGGCTTTATTCAGACACAATGTGAATTGTTTTTTTTTTTGCAGTGTTTTATTACAGGTGTTGTGTATCTTGATTGAAGAAATTGACTGACCAGAAGGATAATTGATGGAGAATCAATATTTCTTACCTTGGATCTTGACACCCTTCAACTATGTTGATTGGAGGGTAGATATGCAGTCTCCTTGTGAAATCTTGTCATGTATAGGATGAAAATGGGTAGAGAGACTGAACCTCATCATCTAGCTAAGAAAAACAAGTTCTTGAACTAGTTGGATGAAGCTTTTGGATTTCTTTATGCTTCAAGTTCTTGGATGAAGGTAGAGCAGTGTGGAATAGAGAGAAAGGATGAGCATCTTGTGCTCACCATACTCAACAAACTTGGTTCTGAGTATTCTATATTTCTCTCTACCTTTCATTCCAGAAGAGCTTCCATTCCCAATTGGAAGATGCCTTCACTTGAAGGATTTTTTGAGTACTTAATACATGAGCAATAAAAGTTGGTCTATATTGGAGTCCTCCAAACTTCTGAGAACCAATATCTACTAATGAGAGACTCTACCAATGCGCAATCTAAAGGAAGGAAAAATGGAAAGGATCCTAAAGAATCTCATTCAAATACTAAATAGAGTTAAAAGTATTTCGAAGGAGCTTTAGGCTCCAAGAAAAAGAAGAAGTTTGAAAAACAAAGTGTCCTTATTGTATGATGGGTTTTCATCTTGAAAGCTCTTGTATGAAGAAGCAGATCGACCAACTGTTCACCCTCCTTGAAAAGAACATCATTGCTCTTCCACATGGATAAAAGAGGTCTAGTGCTGGACCACAGACAGAAGATCATGAGAGGTTCCATGGATTGAATGCTAGCCTTACTCTGTCGACAACCTATTTGATTGATTCTGGAGCATCCAACCAAATGGTTTCCTCCAAGTAATCTTTCTCTACCCTCACACTATAAAAAGGACCTAGCATTCACATTGGACATGACTCTAAAATTCCAGTAGAAAGAAGAGGTTCAGTTAAAATCTAGCATGGTGAGTTCAAAAATGTTCTCTATGTTCCTTCTCTTGTAACTAATTTGTTGTATGTTTATCAGATGACCCATATAGGATTTCCCAAGAGAGTTACATTCGAATCAGACTCAGTGGAGATCACATAAAAATATACTGGAAGGATCATAGCAAAATGTATTTCTGATCATGCCACTAAGTCTTATGAGTTCTCACATTTTTTTCCTGTCTCACCTCCTACAGCTTTATTGAATCATTTTAACAACACCAGTAAGATATGGGATGAGATATGTATGCATCTCAATTTCAAATATCTCTAGCAACTCTACAATGATAAAATGGTTGAAGGTTTTCCTCTCATCCAAAATTTTGATTCATTATGTTCTGGTTGCTTGGTAGGTAAGAATTTGTAGAAGAGGTATGAATTTGGGAAGGCACACATGACTATCTCTATAATTGGTTTGATACACAGTGATGTGGCAGGACCGATTCCCACAACATAAATTAATGGTTTTAGGTACTTCCTTACCTTTATTGATGATTATTCTAGGTTCTGTTGGATATACTTCATGAAACAAAAATCATAAGTTTTTGAAATTTTTAAATTTTTTAAAGCTATCATTGAGAATAGTTTCACGAAAAATATCGATTCCATAAGATCTGATAGAGGAGAGTTCTTTAAAATCTATTTACGACATTATTGTGAATCATAGGGGATTCAAATGAAACACTCAGTTCCTTACACACCACATCAGAATGGTGTGGCTGAGAAGAAAGACATATCACTGAATCATATGGAAACTTGTTTTCTCCATGCCAAGAATTTTCCTCCTTCTCTTTGGGAAGAAGCTGTAAACTGTGACTCATACATACCTAATAGGGTGCCTCATAAATCAGTGGTTAGGGACACTCGATTTGAAGTATTGCATGGGAATAATTCCAATGTCCAAATATTAAGCCAGAATACCCATAGATAAGAAAAAGGCCTTCCAATCCCAAAGTAGAGAATGCATTCTGCTTAGATGTGCAAAAGATGAAAAAGCATACAAGTTGATGGTGGTTGCAACTAGGAAATGATTCATTGAGCAAAATGTTTAGTTTGAATAAGATTAGTTGTGTGATCCACCACCATATGAAGCACAAGAAGGTATAACCACTCTTCCACTACCTTTTGATGATGATGATTTGTTACATGTTTCAAATTCAGATCAAGAGGATCAAGGTCAATATGATCTTGGTGTTGAGGATGAACCTCATTAGATTCTAGATCTATATCCAAAAACCATTACAAACCAAATTACTAAGCATAGATGGGATCAAAATATCATTGCTCCAGCTGGGGATGGTGTTGGGAATCTAGAAGGAAAAAGGAGAACTAGGTCCCAGTATCAGAATGAACATGTTTCTCTCTCTATGGAAGATTCACTCCCAATAGACTGACACAACAAGGTTCAATTAAAGTTCTACATGATGATAGAGAATGATAAACTACTTGGCCCACAGAAGAAAAAAATTGATCATTCTCTACCTCTTCCATATAGAAGAAACACACACATTATCCATCAGTTCAGAAGTACATTGAGAGGTTCACATGCACAACTTCAGGATGTTGCTGCACAGAAGAACCATACTACTGCATAGTGTTGCAAATTGCAACAAAGTTTTGACAAGTTATTTATCTAAGGCATAAGCTTCTTTTATTCTAAGGATAGATTGTATTTTCTTGTTCCTACTTATATTGAGTTGGGGGGTGGGGGGGGGGTCCAATGAGGTTTTCCCCTATTTCCTCAGTTTATTAAGTAGTGTTTTTTCATTCTTTTAGATTTATATATGGGTTACGTTTTCCCTTGTTTCTAGGGCCTCCAATTGTCCAAGTTAGGATTATGGGGGGTGTTAGAATTTATAATCCTCCCTTGTCCAAACTAGTCTATTAGATTATATTTTCCTAACTTAGGAGTCATTTAGTTATTATTTGGGTCCACTAGCACCATTTGGTCTACTTGGCCTAATGGGGCCAATTGTACCAGTCAGTAGAGCGTGGGGAACACATATAGAGGCTAACTACAACTGATTTCACATTCATGCATCAGTTTATGTGCCTCCTAGACAATTCCCTATAATTTACGGGCCACTAGAAGTGTTGGCACCAACCTGCCTCAGATGCTCGCAATTGGTTACTAGTCAACCTTATTTATGCTTCAGTTACATTCAGTTAGATGTACTCTAGTTCAGTTAGTGCCAGTGTTGGATGGTTTCATGTGGATAGGATCCTATTCTCACCTAATTCTCACGTACAAAATCACTTAGAATATTTTAACTGATTATAATTGCTTGAGAGACAGAATTACATAATTGGAGCTTAGTTAGTTAGCTCCTATTGTGATTTAGACACTTCTAGTTAGCCATGCAGTTAGATTGAGTTGGTGGATTTGAATCCTATCCACATGAATCGGATTACATTATTTGTAACATTGTTGTATACTACTGGGATTAATGAAATTTTATACTATAGTTATAGTAATAAATACTTGTCTATTTCATTTGATACTTGTTTTGCTCAATGGGTATTATTCATTCCTTTTACAGTGCATAATAATTAAAATCTAATGTCACTCATTGCTTAAAGATCAATGGCACATTAACTCCAATAGAATGTTAATAAACATCAGTTTAAGAGTTGGAATGTATTCAATATGAAGTTAATGAATGATCAAAAGTGAAAGAAATAAAATTCAAATGCTTTAAGTCCTTTAACTCATTAAAAATTAAAACTTATCAATTTTCGATGCATTTCTAGGCAGGGTGTGGAAATTCTTCTCCAAAGTAAATCAAATCTACTAAAAAATATGTAATACTTGTAGAAATGTAAGAATACATTATTTCAGATCATTAATGAATGAATTCAATCTCATGGTAGTTTCATATCTTCACTTATTAATTTAGTCTTCATTACAAGGCTAGAAACTAGAATTTGAGGTAGAATATGTAGTGGAAAACTATTAGAACATTACAGAAAATTTGGCACTATTAGGAGAATGATATTAGGGACTGGTAACAAAATCAATTAATGGAACAGATCCATCAATCTCTCCTCATCACTTCATGTCATCAGTCTCTCATAAAAGAAGGAAATCTTGAAGATATCTATGAGATTTAAATGGAGGAGTGTCCCATTCACTGTAGTGTGTTGCACTAGAATGGAAATGGATTGAGAACCTATATTAACACTCCATTAACATATGGAAGTTACTTCATAGATACAACATAACCTTTAATGAGAAGGGAAGAAGAGGGGAGAAGGGGAAAAAGGTATTTGGGGCACATCACCCAAGAGACAGAGGCTCACCACTCATAATGGAAGCTTAAGCTCCAATCAATTACAAAACATGTATTAACCAAAATCAGTAAATGAGCTCTAGCTATATTTAAATAAAACCACTAGTGACTTGTTAGGTAGGTATAGGAAATAGGTGACCTATGAGAGAAAGTCATCCACTTTGAAACCCTAACCATAATCACATGATGTGCCCTGTTTGAGAAATTAACAAGTAAGAGAAAAGAAAGATGTTTCCCTGTCATCCATCTCCAGTCAATTTCAAAACTGCACCCTCCTTGACCCAGAGTTGTCACGTAACCCAATTTCAATAAAATTTTATGTTTAAGAAGACATTATATTTTATTTTTTTTGTAAAGTTTTTGACTATTGACCATGTGGGGTCAAGGATGACTATAATTAATTATGTTGGATATTTTATTAGTTAATAAATAAAAGATGAGACAAATAAAATAAGGAGGTTGTTGAATGAGTGTCCATTGGCCCACTAGTTGGAATATACTAGGGTGAGAGAAAAATGACACATGGCAGCATCCTCAACCACTTCTAACTGTTGCAGGGGGCAACTTCCCTAAATTTTTGGTCATGTTCCCCAACAAAGTCGAACAGAGCAAGTGGCTCATTAATTGAAAAACTGACCAAAAAGACCTAGGCATGCATATATCTACCCATCGAATTCACTAGGAGACTGTTCAATTTTTACCTTGTCAAATTTTTGAATGCTAAGAAAGGAGCACAAGCGATTCGATGAGGGGAAAGTTAGAAGTGGTTTGAGTGTTAAGATTGTTTTCAGAACTAGTGCAGCTTGTTAGTTGAGTTCTTTACTGTAGAGGGAAGAAGTACTTCTGTTAAGTAATTCTATTGATTTGGAGGGGTATTTCATCCCATCCTTTTACACAATGCTTTCACCCTGGTGGATCAATGGATATGATCAGGGGTCCTTAGACAAGTAGTTGAGCTATCTTCAGGAAAGGTTGGGTGGAACGAGCTCCTTCGGTTGTTTGTCTCTGCTACAAGTTATCAGGTTCCAATGTGTCATTTTATTTATCTTATGCAAGTAAAAGTACTGGAATGAAAGTAGTTAAGATTAGTTTTACTATTATTTCTTAGATACTTGCAGCTGCAAATAAACTGTTTAAGTCCACATTTTGTTTAGAAAATTATATGTATTTATTTAATATAATAAATGAACTTAGAATTTTAAATGGTGGAATGATAAATAAAAATCCCTTTCTGTATTTTTCCACTCATCATAAGATGAAGTACTCCAGTACAGAAAGTTGAATTAGAGGAATGATTATATAGAGATAGATTATTTGAATCTACTTTACTCAGAAAGTCTTACTGGTTATTTAAGCAAGGCATGATAATAATAGTTTTATAGAACCCATTTAATTTATATAAATTCCTCTAAAATTATTACACAGAGTTTTTATTGTAAACGTTTGTTACACATCTTTAAAACTGTGCATAACCTAATATAATAATAATTTCCTTTTTCAGGACTTAAACATATATATATATATATATATATATATATATATATATATACAAACATACATACATACATNATTTGTTGTTTTGCACTGAGTACTATAATAAAATAAATAATATGCAATACAATTAAATTACTTCACTTGCAAAGAATACTAGCATTTATTTTAATATTATAAGTATCTAAAGCAAGTAAATAGTAAACAAAGCATTAAATAACGAAACCAACTCTATTATTATTATAAGATATAAACTATTTTGTTTTCAAAACCCTAAAGTGTTAAAATAAAACCTTCTTATTTCTCCCAGAAACTATTGGAAATCAAGATAGATTCTAAATTTTCCTTTAAAACAGACAAAACTTAGATATCAAACTTTTGTTTATACATCGATAGTTAGAGGATAATATTTAAGCCTATTTATTTACATTAGTAAAGATAAACTATTTTTTTCCTTAATGAAAACCTAAATCATAAAAATAATACTTATTCACATATTACAATGTAGCTTAGTAAACCAAACAATCTATATAACATCATTATTTGTTTTGGCACACTTGTTCCTTAAAAACCCAACTATAAAACAAGAAGTTAACCAATTAACTTAATACCAAAAATCTAAGATAATGTTTTAAAAAACAATTTATACAAAGAAGAATCGTAACAAAATTGTTAATGGATTTACCGAGTTCTTGTTCATAGAATAAATTGCAACAAAGATAATCATTTAACAAGAGAAAAAAATATTCACAAATTTTAAACAATGCAACCAAAATTACCAGAGTTAACCTAGGCCATAGGCTCTGTCATTTTATTTAAAAAGAAATAATTATAAAAACATAGGTTTAATTTAATTAAAGCATTTAAGAAACATAATCGCCACTTGGAACAAAATACCGAAAATATGAACGCATTTCTTAACTTCAAAATAATTGCAAAGACTACGCAAAAAGGGCTGAGTAAATTTCTTATAACTTATAAATAGTATAAAAAAATGTTTACAAAAATACTAGAACAATATCCTTTACCCACATAAATGTATACAAGAGTCGTAGCTCTGAGGTGAAACCCTAAGGGTTATCACCGAAACGGCCTTACGGCCTTCACCATTTCTAAGCCTAAACCAAACAACAAGTTTCCATAATTTTTGAACCCATAGTTAAATTTACACATTCACCATAGATAACACAACAGAGATAGTCACAACGAAGGGAACCCCCAAGGTGCAGAACTGAGGCTTATCAAGCATTGTCTTGCTCGAACCCTTCACCAAGCAAACTCCTTCACCTTTTGACTATGTGATACCAAACCCTATTCACCTACAAACAAATAGTATGAGTTTGAACTCTGAGTAAATATTTTGGTACTATAGATAAATAAAAGAAATAAATTAATGTAGTGAAGGGTCGTTAAGAGTTACCAAACTATGCTGAACTCGTCGAAACAGTGTTGGAACCAAAGTTTTTAACCTACGAGTACCACAAATGAGCTGAAGAAAATGTAAATGGTGAAGATACAACAACACACTGCTGAAAACACCATGGCATTACAATAAGAAACCATGAATTAATGACCAACTCAAATGAAATGCCTGTGGCAAGATTCAGAACTCCAGACCTGTTAAGGCCACAAGATTTTACAAGAGCTACAAGTGGTACAGAGTCAAGAACACCGAGAGCCTGTCATCTCCCTTCTCTTTCCCAATCCAACAACAATATATTGAACACTTTTGTGTTTAGGGGAAAAACATGAAGGTTTATACCTAGGGTTTGTTATCAAACCCTCCATGTGGTGAGCATCCACCATGTGGATCCCACTAGGGTTGAAATCTTTTGCAATCGTCGTTATAGTTGAAACCTAGACGAAGAACCCTACGTTTTATACAAAGAATTATCATGTAAGTAAGTCATGTGATATATGGATATTGGGAGTTAATTAATAGTATATACATATTCCTTGTCAAGATATAGCTAGGGTTAGTTTTATTTATGCTTATGTAAATTTAGCTAGGATATATATAGCATTCATGCGTTGGAGATATGAATAAGTTAGTAATGTATTTGATAGTTAGTTTTAAACTATATTTGAATAATAATAATGGTTATTCCTATGTTAGATTTTTTATTGTGCATCGAATGTATACTTAGGTTAGTGTATTAATATGAATTGAATATATATGCCTAGGATATTTTGTTTATTTCTACAATGAGTTCTAAGTGCTAAGAAACAAAGTAGTAATGATAACTTAAGGGACTTGGGAAGTTCTAAGTTAACATGGCATATTGCATAGCAATAAAATTTGGAGAATGCATTTTAAACACACATACTGTTTAGGATGACTTCATGCCATAATTTCTATTGTATCAGAACAACTAATCATCTATACCAAATCCATTTCCTTACCTATGTAGAGTAGTTTTTGTATTTTTTTTTAGCCTTGGAAATTTTCCACGTTGATATTATAGACATTAAAAAGTGTCTAAGATGTTCCTTCCTAACTTACTCTTTAGTCTTCAAAACTTAGTATTTTACACCGTAACCTGGAAGTAGAATTTACCTATAAAAGACCTATACAAGCATTGAATCTGCATTAGCTTGAGAAAGTAAGTAAGCCTCAAGAAAACCTTAAGTCCCTTCAATAGGGTAAGAAAACAAACATCAGAAAAATACACATTCTTATCAACAAACCTATGATAAGAATTCAATATTTGAAAATATTTAACCTTCAAAAGACATTCTATTTCAAGGATGTAAATATTTAGAGATTGACTTAAGTAAGTAGCTTGTAAATTACATTAGTAAGTAAATATTTTTATAGACTTTAGTTACAGAAATTTAAACGTCTAAGTCTCTCTGAATACCTTCTATGGTAATCTAACTAATAATTAGACTAAAGTAAATCATTTAACTATCATTCTTCCTATGACTTAAACATTAAATGTCACCTAGAAAAATTATAATTTTTTATGAATTTTTGGGGTGTTATATTATGGTATCAGAGCGCGCGTTCATACACTAGGCTTGAAGTGGCTCAATGCACGTAAACGAAAATTAAGAAGAAAGTATGATTACTGATTTATGATTTTAATGTTGATTGTACATAATATTTTTTGAATTAGATTTTCGGGTATGGAAGGACTTGAAGAGTATGCTAAAGAGAGGTCCTTGTTAAATGAACAAAATATCTTTGGAAGAGAACCTGTTAAGGAATATATAACTAATAATTCATCTGAATTACTACAAATAGTTATGGATTTAAAAACGGAAATGGGATTGTTAAAAAAGAAAATGAGAGAATCCTAAGAGATCGGGAGGAATTGAATCAAACACTGTGGGAAAAGTTTCATAATGAAGAAAAAGATAAATATGTAGAATATGACACTACGTCCTATCAAGATAAGAATAAAAGGTCAAAACACTCTAAAATAGAAAGTAGTTCTTCCTTTGAAAAAAAGGGTAACTCATACAGAAAGAAACATTAGTATTCAAGTGACAGTAGTGAGAGTAATTATCGCTATAGAAAGAAGAAGTACAAGCCCTATGAAGATATTTTTGAACAGTTCAAAAAGATTAAACCACAAAATTTTATTGGAGAAACCAAAAAAGGAGAGGGAGTCAAAGCACGGATGTCCGAAGTGAAAAATTATTTTTAGATATATAACTATTCTAATCAGTTAAAAGAAAGAATGAAAATTTATAACTTAACTCGAAAAGCCTACATTTGGTGGTAGGACATAAGCGATTTAAGGGCATATACGAGAAAAATATAAACTCAAGCACTTTTAGAAAGCATTTTAAAATAAATTTTTGTCAGAGCAATATTACGAGGAACAAGCTAAACAATTTTATGATCTAAGGTTGGGAACCATGAGTATGAAAGACTTAAATAGTACATTTTTGAGTTTACTGCGATATGTGTCTTATATTGTGGATGAAAAACCTAAGGTACAACAGTTTATGAGCTGTTTACATTTTCATATTAAGGATAGAATTGAATATGATAATCCCAAAACCCTTGAAGAAGCAATGTGAAAAGCAGATTTCTGCTATGAGCAGAACTAGAAAAGGGAGAACATGCCAAACTCGGAAGCAAAAAGGTCTAATAATTTTGAACAAAAAAAGAAAGGTTTCACACCTAATCAAAATTTTGGGGATATTGACTCACATAAATTTCCTAACAAAAAATCTCAAGGAAATAATTTCAAAGGTAACTCACAGCAAAACCTTACTGTCACAAGAAATAAAGAATTTACAAATAATCATAGCAACTATGTAAAAAATAATGAGCGTAAGGAACATGTAAAATGTTGGGAATGATAGGGACCTCACTATGCATCAGTTTGTCCCAACAGAAATATGACAATGAACGACATTCATTATGTGTAGAAAGAAACAACAGTTGGTGAATTAGTAAGAGGGATGCCCAGAATCAATGCAGCGATGGAAAACAGACATGATGAATATCATACTTCCATGGTGGAAGTAGGAGGTATGCTGAACCATAAACCCATTTCTATTTTAATTGACCCAGGGGCCATATTGAGTTATGTATCTCCTAGTTTAGTAAAGAAAAGTAAATTACCAGTAGAGAAATTTGGAAAGTCATGGTTGGTTCAATTAGCTACAGGAGCAAAAACAAGAGCAATTGATTTTGTCAAAGTCTGTGCATTATTTATGAATCAGTTTCAAACTTCTGTAAAGTTGAATGTACTTCTTTTATGTCACATCCCCAACCCTTACTAGACAAAGAGGATACAACTAACATCTAACAACCTTGGAAACCTAAGCCCCATGAACATAATATAAAAATTGTTTGAAAATAAAACATTCATAAGTATAAAAAGATGCATAGTGAAATGTACATGATATATATAGTGGAAGAAAATCGTTCATTCAAAACATTCATGCATTCAATATGTTCGTCATAATTTCATAATAATTCATCAGCAAATACAGTTGCAAAACTTAAATACACAAGAATACTTATCTTTGAAAGAAGCTTGTCCTGCAACCAGCTATGTCGCTACAATGTTCAACCCAACAATAGGCTAGTGTTCTCTTTAATCTCTTAGAAACACTGCCACCCCTGAGTTGGGCATGATCTTCCCCAAGGAATAAGGAACACTAATAGACTTCACCCATAGCCAAGGATACAATTAAAATTCAATCAATCCAACATAGTTGGGTTTATCCGACTTACACAGGAAGTGGTTTAAACTCATCCAAATTCACATGAGACAAAGCCGATCCAACATATGGGTTTATCAGGCTACCATCCAAGACATCCTTCCATTTGGGTTTACCAGGGTTCCAAGGAGCTGGAAAGACTGACTACTAAGCTAGTGAGGTAAACCCTAGAGCTATGAACACCCACACTCAATCTAGCCTAATTTCTAAACAATTACACACCCATCACAAGGAAGCATACCCTTCTCTGCTACACAATCCCTCAGGCCATGCCTTTCCTTCTAGTGTTATTCAGGGCATGCAAAGAAGAAAACATGCCTTCTATATTGGTCTGTGAGGTTATTTCACACACTAGGTTTATCGAGCAAGTCTAGACTCTATTTCCACTCCTTCAATCATTTCAAATACAAAATTTGGATGCACACACAGGGTTCTCCGTCCTAGGATTTATCAAATGTAGAAGATTTCAAGGATTACATACACACACAAAAATTTATGGATTTTTGAACATTGTTGATGCCAGACCAACTGCTGTAGAAAATACCAAAATGAAAGGCATTGCTGGTATTTCAACACAAAGACACAAAATTGGATTTAGGGAAGTCGTGTTCAGGAAAACAACTAAATAATACGGGAAAACGTGAGAGAGAACAAAATTTACGAACACGGGAAAAATTCATAACATAAAAACAAAAAATGTGATGGATTTATATCGTTGGATAGGAGAAATTTTAGAAAGTTTCAGACTCAGAATAGTTTTTTTTGCTTGCTGGCTCTTGTGTGAATTCCCAATTGGGTTTTCCAAAAATGTTTTGCTCAATCCAAATCATGAGGGAAGGTGAAACGTTGTTGCATGAGGGAAAGGTGGTTTTTTTTGGTGTTTTCTTGCCTAAGAAATTCAAAAAACATTTTCCTAAAGTGGCGCTCTGCCCAATTTGAATTTTCCCACTCTTCCAATCTCCCACTCGCTCATCCTTAGGAAAAATCATGCCCCCATCTCATTTAGTTGCGTTGACATAGCCAACTATGGGTTTTAATTAAGCAAATTGCAATTTAACATGATGTCCAACTTTTTAATGTTTAGCTAGCATAAAACAAATACCATTGGCCAAACTTTAATTGCCAAAACATAACACTAAATCAATGGTGGGATTTCTCCTAGCTCCACACCATGATTATTTACATCCTTTTATTTAAATTCAAACGAAGTCAAAATTGGGGTGTTACACATTAGGATCCTATGACGTATTAATTGGAAAGGATTGGTTGGAACAACATCATGTAGTGTTAAATTGTTTTGATAAAACCTTTACCTATTTAAATAATGAAGGAGAAACAGTCAAGTAAAAGGAATCCCTAGGAAAAAAGCAATCAGATTGATTTCTTTCTTACAACTGAACAGAGCCTTTCGGAAGGGATGTAAATATTTTGCTGTACCGATTCTGAGAGGTTATTCGGATGTGTTTCTGGAGGAAATTCCGAGTTTGTCTCCAAAAATATATATGGATTTTACTATTGAGCTGGTACCTAGTGTGGTTCCTAACTCGAAGGATCCTTATCAGATGAACATCTTGGAGCTTAATGAACTAAACTCGTAATTAAAAGAACTGATAAATAAAAAGTACATAAGACCAAGTGTGTCTCCTTGGGAAGCATTGGTCATTTTCATTAAAAAGAAGGACAGTACTTTGCACTTATGCATTGACTATTGTCAACTTAATAAGATGACAATTAAAAATAGATACCCATTTCCTCGCATATATGATCTATTTGATCAGCTATGCAAAGCAACAATATTTACAAAAATTTACTTAAGATATGGTTATCATCAAGTCCGGATTAAGGATGAGGATATTTTCAAGATAGCTTTTAGGACCCATTATGGTCACTATGAGTTTGTTGTCATGCCATTTGGGTTAACTAATGCCCCAAAAGTCTTCATGCATTTAATGAATAATGTATTACATAAATATCTAGATAAGTTTGCAGTAGCCTTTATTGATGATATATTAACCTATTCTAAGACTAAAGAAGAACACGAAGAACATTTTAAAATCATTTTACAAGTGTTAAGGGAACATCAACTTTACACCAAGTTCAGTAAATGCAACTTCTTTAAAGATAAGATACATTACTTGGGTCACGTACTCACTAAAGATGGGATCTTAGTTCATTCATATAAGATAAAAGAAATTAATGAATGGCCGGTCCCAAAGGATGTGACTAATGTGCGGTCATTCATTGGAATCACCGGGTACTATCGAAGATTCATTGAGAGATTTTAAAGGATTGCGAATCCCATAACTTCTGTACAAAAGAAAGGAAATAAGTTTCTATGGGATAAAAAATGTGAAGAAAGTTTTAATAAATTAAAGGAATTATTAATTACTGCACAAATTCTAAGATCGTAGATCCTAACAAGGACTTTGTTGTATGTATTGATGCATGCAATGATGGCCTTATTAGGGTCTTAACTCAAGAAGGACACATCATAGCATACGAGTCCATGAATCTTAGAATTCATGAGAAAATTAATGCTACTTATGATCTAGAATTGGTTGTCGTGATTCATGCATTAAAGATGTGGCGCCATCACTTGATCATAAGAAATTTTACTTTAATGATAGATAATAAAGGTTTGAAGTATTTGTTGGATCAACCAAATTAAAATGCAAGGCAAGCTAGGTGGCTAGATTTCCTTAGCGAATATGATTTTGAGATCCAACATATCAAGGGGAAATAAAATAAGGTAGTTGATGCTTTGATTAGGAATGTAAGATTAAAATTTATGGCAGCAATCAATGCTTATAAAACATATTTAGAATATCATCTCGAAGGAGTAAAATTGGATGAAAATTACCGAAAATTGCAAGCTAAAGTGGCAGAAAATGTAACTGAAAATTTAAGTACATGTTATAGTATAAGTGAAAAGGGGTTAATAATTTATAAAAACAGATTGTATGTACCTAATGTACCTAAATTTAAGTTACTAATATTAAATGAAATACATAAAACTCCCTATTATGGACACCCTTGTTATCAAAAGACAATAACTATGTTACAAAAAGATTACTTTTGGCCGAATATGAAGAATGAGTTTGTAGAATATATTGTTAGATGTTTTGAATGTCAGCAGGTTAATACTGAACACCAGCATCCAGCTGATTTATTACAGCCGTTACAAATTCCTAGTTGGAAATGGGAAATAATCAACATCGATTTCATTACAGGTTTTCCTAGAAATCAAAACTAGAATGATTCTATTATGGTAGTTGTTGAAAAAATCAATAAGGAAGCCCATTTTATACCAGTAAAGACCACTCATAAGGCTTCTAATATTGCTTAAATATTTATGAAACAATTTTTTTGTTTACATGTAATACCAAAAGTTATAATTTCTGATAGGGACCTTAAATTCATGGAAAACTTTTGGAAATATTTATTTAAAGGTTTAAATACAACTTTAAATTTCAGTACATCTTTTCATCCACAGACAGATGGACAGACTGAAAGGGTAAATCATATTTTGGAAGATAGGTTAAGGATGTACATTAGAGAACATCCAAGTAAATGGGAGGACTACTTACACTTGGTTGAGTTTGCATACAATAACCATTACTAGGCTTCATCAAAATTCATCCCATTTGAGATTCTATATGGAATAAAATGCAGTACTCCTATCTCATGAAGTAGCCCCATTGATAGGTTAATACTAGGAGCTCAGTTATTAAAGGATATGGAATTAACCATAAATCAGGAACAAGGTAATTTGAAGGTTGCACAAGACAAATAGAAGAGTCAAGAGAATCTTAAATGAACTCAAAAAGAGTTCTAGGTGGGAAAACATGTTTTCATTAACGTAAAACCTAAAAAGAGCTATTTGAAGTTAGGGAGTTGTGCTAAGCTAGCACCTAGGTAGTGTGGGAGTTTCAAAATATTGTCCATAGTTGGATCGGTGGCATACCAATTGGCCTTACCCACAAATCTTAAAGTTCATAATGTTTTTCATATTTCTATTTTAAAAAAATATGTACATGATGCTACTCATGTTATAAATTGAAATGATGTGCAGGTGGAACCCAAAGGAAATTTTCTGGTGGACCTTGCCTCAGAATCGTACCATTGGGAAGGTGAAGGTGCAATGGAAGCACCTTGGGAATTGGAGAGTCATATGTGGGAAGCATATCCAATTTTGCTCTAGGGAAGCTCTGAGGATGATGAATAAAGAAACATCGAGGATAATGTCAGACTTAAGGGGGGGTGTATGTCACGTACCCTAATTTCAATAACTTTTATGTTTAAGAAGACATTATATTTTATTTTTATTGTAAAGTTTCTGACTATTGAACATGTGGGTTCAAGGATGACTGTATTTAATTATGTTGGCTATTTTATTAGTTAATAAATAAAAGATGAGACAAATAGACTAAGGAGGCTATTGAATGAGTGTCCATTGGCCCACTATGTGGAGTAGACTAGGGTGAGATCAAGCTAACACATGACATCATCATCAACCACTCGAGTTGATGCAGGGGGAAACTTCTCCAATTTTGTGGTCATGTTCCCCAAGAAATTGGAACATAGTAGGTCGCTCATTAATTGAAAAACTAACCAAAAAGACATAGGAATGCATATATCTACCCATCAAATCCATCAAGAGGCTATTCAATTTTTACCTTGTGAAATTTTTGACTGCTAAGAAAGGAGCACAAGAGATTCGATGAGGGGAAAGTTAGAAGTGGTTTGAGTGTTAATACTATTTTCTAGAACTAGTGCAGCTTGTTAGCTGAATTATTTACTACAAAGGGAAGAAATATTGTTGTTAAGTACTTATGTTGAGTTGCAGGGGTGTTTAATATCATCCTTTCACACAGTACTTTCATCCTGGTGGATCAGTGGACAGGCTTGGGGGTCCTAAGACAAGTAGTTGAGTTATCTTCAGGAAAGGTTGGGTGGAACGGGATCCTTGGGTTGTTTGTCTCCTCTACAAGTTATCAGGTTCCAATGTGTCATTTTATTTATCTTATGCAAGTAAAATTATTGCAATGAAAGTAGTCAAGATTAGTTTTACTATTATTTCTTCGATACTTGCAGTTGCAAATAAATTGTTTAAGTCTGCATTTTGTTCAGAAAGTTATCTATATTTGTTTAACAGAATAAATAAACTTAGAATTATAAATGGTGGAATGATGAATAAAAGTCTCTTTCTGTATTTTTTT
Organism: Pseudotsuga menziesii; assembly: GCA_001517045.1. NCBI lineage: Eukaryota > Viridiplantae > Streptophyta > Pinopsida > Pinales > Pinaceae > Pseudotsuga > Pseudotsuga menziesii. The sequence goes on from LPNX010928650.1 coordinate 555,441, forward strand.
ACTCATCATAAGATGAAGTATTCTAGTACATAAGGTTGAATTAGAGCAATGATTATATAGAGATATATTATTTGAATGTGCTTTACTTAGAAAGTTTTATAAACTGTGCATAACTTAATACAATAATAATTTCCTTTTTCAGGACTTAAACCTATATATATATAAACCTTTACATAATACTATAGAAAGTCTAGCATAGTAAAAATTGTCATTTTACAGACAGTAAATGGTGAGTACTATGATAAAATAAATACTACTATAATACAAATAAATTATTTCAATAGGAGAGAATACTAGTATTTATTTTAATATTATAAGTATCTAAAGCAAGTAAATAGTAAACAAAGCAGTAAATAACCAAACAACCTCTATTATTATTATTATTATTATAAGATATAAATTGTTTTGTTTTCAAAACACTAAGCTATTAAAATAAAACCTTCTTATTCGTCCCCAAAACTATTGGAAATCATGATAGATTCTAAATTTCCCTTTAAAACTGACAAAACTTAGATAATCAAACTTTTGTTTATACATCAATAATTAGAGGATAATATTTAAACCTATTTATATACATTAGTAAAGATAAACTATTTTTTTTCCTTAATGAAAACTTAAATCATAAATATAATACTTCTTCACATATTACAATGCAACCTAGTAAACCAAACAATCTATATAACATCATTATTTTTGTTGGGCACATTATTCCTTAAAAACCCAACTATAGAGAAAGAACTTAACTAATTAACTTAATACCAAAACCCAAGATAATATTTTACAAAACAATTTATACAAACAAGAATCGTAACAACATTCTTAATGGATTTACCTAGTTCTTTTTCATAGAATAAATTGCAACAGAGATAATCATTTAACCAAAAAAAAAAAACTCTTCACAAATTTTAATTAATGCAACCAAAATTACTAGAGTTAACCCATATTTACTCTCAGGCCATATGCTCTATCATTTTATTTAAAAATAAATGATTATAAAAATAGATTTTTAATTTAATTAAAGCATTTAAGCAACATAATCGCCACTTGGAACAAAATACCGAAAATATGAACATATTTCTTAAGCTCAAAATAATTGCAAAGACTGCACAAAAAGGGATGAGTAAATTTCTTATAACTTATAAATAGTTTAAAGAAATGTTCACAAAAATGCTAGAGAAGTATCCTTTACCCGGTGACATGTATACAAGAGTCGTAGCTTTTGGGTGAAACCCTAAGGGTTATCACCGAAACGGCCTTACGACCTTCTCCATTTCTAAGCCTAAACCAAGCAAGAATTTTCCATAAGATTTGAACCTGTAGTGAAATTTCCACATTCACCCTCGATAACACCATAGACATAGTCATAACAAAAGGAACTGCTAAGGTGTGGAACCGAGGCTTACCGAGCATTGTCTCGCTTGGACCCTTCATCAAGAAAATGCCTTCACCTTTTAAATGTGCAATACTAAAACCTTTTCACCTACAAACAAACAGTATGAGTTTGAACTATGAGTAAATAGTTTGGTACTGTAGATAAATAAAGGAAATAAATTAATGCAATGAAGGGTTGTTAAGACTTACCAAACTACATTGAGCTCTTTGAAACAGTGTTGGAACCAAAGTTTTTAACTTGCGAGTACCACGGTTGAGCTCAAGAAAACATAAATGGCGAAGAGCCAACATCACACTGCTAAAAAATCCATGGAATTACAAGAAGAGACCATGACTTAACGACCAGCTCAAGTGAAACGGTTGTGGTAATATTTAGAACTCCAGACCTGTTAAGGCCATGAGAGTTTACAAGAGTGACAAGTGTTGCAGAGCCAACAATGCCGAGAGCCTATCAGCTCCCTTCTCCTTCCTAATCAAACAACAATCTGTTGAACTATTTTGTGTTTAGGGAAAAAAAATGAATGCTTATACCTACTTTTTGTTGTCAAACCCTCCAACTAGTGAGCATCGACCATGTGGATCCCGCTAGCATTGTTTTTTTTTGCAATCGTCGTTATAGTTGAAACCTGCACTAAAAACCCTGCATTTTATACAAAGATTTATCATGTAATTAATTCATGTGACATATGGATACTGGGAGTTATTTTATAGCATATATATATATATATATATATATATATATATATATATTCCTTGTCAAGATATAGCTAGGTTTAGTTTTATTTATGCTTATGTAAATTTAGCTNTTTATGTGTTGGAGATATGCATAAGTTAGTAATGTATTTGATAGTTAGCTTTAAACTATCTTTGAATAACAATAATGGTTATGCCTAGGATATATTTTATATTGTGCATCGAATGTATACTTAGGTTAGCGTATTAATATGCATTGAATATATATGCTTAGGATATTTTGTTTATTTATGCAATGAGTTCTAAGTGATAAGAAGCAAAGTAAAAGTGATAACGTAAGGCAGTTGGGAAGTTCTAAGTTAATATGCCATATTGCATAGAAATAAAATTTGGAGAATGCATTTTAAACAAATATACTATTTAGGATGAATTCATGCCATAATTTCTATTGTATTAGAATAACTAATCATCTCTACCAAATCCATTTCCTTACCTAAGTAGAGTAGTTTTCATATTTTTTTTAGCATTGGAAATCTTCCACGTTGATATTCTAGACAATGAAAAGAGTCTAAGATGTCCCTTCCTAACTTACTCTTTAGTATTCAAAACTTAGTATCTTACACCATAACCTGGAAGTAAAATTTACCTTTAAAAGAGTTGTACAAACATTGAATCTGCATTAGCTGAAGAAAGCTAAGTAAGCCTTGGAAAAACCTCAAGCCACTTTAGTAGGACAAGAAAACAACCATCAGAAACATACACATTCTTATCAACAAACATATGTTAAGAATTCAATATTTGAAACTCTTTAACCTTCAAAAGACATTCTATTTCAAGGCTATAAATCCTTAGACATTTCCTTTAGTAAGTAGCCTGTAAATTACATTAGTAAGAAAATATTTTTATAGCCTTTAGTTACAGAAAGTTAAACTTCTAAGTCTCTTTGAATACCTTCTCTTGTACTCTAACTAATAATTACACTAAACGAAATCATTTAATTAGCATTCTTCCTATGACTTAAACATTAAACTTCACCTTTAAAAATTTTAAATTTGTATGAATTTTTGGGGTGTTACAACAGTTATTAATTTTCCCTATGACATATTTTTTTGAACTCCAGGCTTTGGTAGCTGAGTCTCGAAATTGAAATTGCTCCCTCCTTTGTCAATCGTTTCCTCTTTTTCTTATGACATATTTTTCTATCTTTCCTTCTTGTATATCTGACTTATTTTATTTGGATTTTGACACTTTCCCTTTTCCATCTGATTGTTATTGTCATACAATTTCTAATTCTCCTCGTTGGCAAGTTGGCTTTCCCATTTCGCCCTCTTGACATGGAAATCCTAATTCCACATTTTATTTGCATATTAATTAATTAAATCAAATAAATAAAACTTAGTATAAGCCTCATAAATAATATTTGGACAAAATTCCTGAAGTGAGGCAATTAATGCATTGTTTGACCCTCTAGGTGTTGGACAAGGTCAACAGTTTTGATGTCCAAAATGTGTGGACATGATAGGGTGCAACATTTGAATGTCTTGATGCAATTATTTGGAAATCAATTTTTTAAAGCATGTAGAGGTCGGTGTTCTTTAGTGCACAATACAATTTTTTTTAAATGGTTTAGAAATGAAAGAGTTATCGACGAAACACTTACAATGTGTTTTTTTATTTGAGTGATGACACAAGATAAATAGGAAAACAATAGAAAAAATTATATATTCTTGTAAAAAATATATATATTTCAAATTTGCAAAAAAAACCATATTTGCTTCTAAAATTTCATAAAAATGGAGGGATGCATCATACTGTAACCAATGACTAAACACAAGCATATTGAAAATTTGGATATAACTCTCAATTAGCCATGGTTTACCATACTCCATGACATAGGCATGATGAATCCAAATCCAAGTATAAAACAAACACATAGGCATAAGAATGTAATGCCAACATGGGTGGAGGCTCGGTCATAGTGGCAATAAACATGCTCACATTTTATTTAAATTCAAATCTATATTCCTGCCAATGATAAACACATGCACGTTATATTAGCGCAAAACATGCACACATTTTGTAAGACTATAACACATGCATGTTATTTAATCCTATAACTTTATGTTTGACTACAATGTGAATTATAGCAATATTCTTATTATTTTATGTCCCCCACCCGCCCCCTTCTTCCTCCTAACTCTTACTAACCCCCTTCCTCCTCCCCTTACCTCTAACCCCTCCTCCTCTTCTCACTACCTGTAACCCACCTCCTCTCGCACCCTAAGACACCAATGACCCATTCTCTCTCTCTCTCTCTCTCTCTCTCTCTCTCTCTCTCTCTCACACACACACACACACACACACACACACACACACACACCCACACAAAAACCTATGTCTTCCCTTACCACTAACACATGTATTCCTCCTCCACCCCACCCCTAAAATGCTAACCCTTTATCTCTACCTCTAACTCTTAAACACCCCACTATTATTTTATCTCTAATCACTTAGCACCCCTAGAAACCCTTAACACCTCCCTTCCCCTCTCTCTCTCTCTCTTTCTCTATCTCTTCCTCACACACACACATCCCCCTAACACCTATATCTCACTCCTAACAACTAACACATCTCTACCTTCACTCTCTGTCACTCCCCAACTCATCCAACTACACTTAGCCCCACCCCCTATATATTTCACAAATGTTTCTCTCTCTCTCATAGACAGGCACATTACACATCCATAGGTCACCCACTACAACTAACACCGCCTCTCTTCCCCCTAGTTATTACTAATCCCCCCTCCTCATATCCCTACCTCTAAATCACGTCCTCCTCCTACCTTGCTTGTCCCCACTTCTCCATTACTAATCCCTTCTCCTCTCTCTCTTACTTGCAAACCCTTGACACATAAAAACCCCCTATGCAACCCCTAAAACACACACACATAAGTACTCCCCCACCTCTAAACCCCCTCCACCTCCTACCTCTAATCCCCTCATCTTCCCCATGACTCTAACCTTTACCAATCCCTTCAATCCCCTTCCAACCCACCACTCTCTATCTCGGTCTCTCTCTCTCCGCCGTATGTATCCCACTACCAGTAACACATCCCCTCTTCTTTATTTCTCTCTCTATGTGTTTCTCTCTCTCTCTCTCTCTCTCTCTCTCTCTCTCTCTCTCACACACACACACACACACACACACACACACACACATCTCTTCCCCATAATCCTTACTAACACACTCTCTCTCACTCTCTCCTCTACTCCTCCACCTACACCTAACGCCAAGCCCTTTCTCTCTTCCCCAACCCTCTAAAACTCCCTCTCCCTCTCACATTCTAACTACCCCTAAAGCCCCCCGAGTAGTTCTCTCTCTAATCCCCCTCTCACTTTCTCTACCCATAACCATCCCGTGTATCCTTGTATCCCACTCTCCTAGTCCTCCTTCCCATAACCCTCTGTCTCACACACATAATCCCCAGCCACCTACCACTTACCACCCTCTCTCTCTCTCTCTCTCTCT